>MUZC01001163.1:15144-53290 GCA_002072015.1 Radix auricularia | reverse complement strand
CCCCCCCCCCCCCCCCAAAAGTATGTCACACTTTCGTACAAAAATATATTTTTATTAACAAAATAATTAAAAGTTAACATAAAACACCATGACGTCACACGTGGCTGGACACCACCTTACCCTGTCACAAACTGTCACACTTTCTTACCCCCCCCCCCAACCTTGGAGCGTGACGTACTTTATGGACGGCCCCTTCAGTTCTATATTTTAGTTATCAAATTCTGAACGTTTTTGAGAAACTGGATTTAGAATAAAGTACGAATTCCTTTACTGGAAGTTATAAAAGAACAGATAGAAACCAACGTAAAGAATCTAATACTTAAATGACTTTTTCCACTTAACTTAAACGGTATCCCAGCTATCGTGTTCACATACACAACACACAGAGAAACACACACACACACACACAGACAAATACACACACAGGAAAGATTTTCCGAATCAGGAATGTATAAAACGTCTAGATTAGTCAAAATCTCGATACTGATTCTTAGCACGATTACAATACTTCTAATATGTATTCCGTAACGAGAAAGTACAAAATACAGATTCGAAATGTAATTTCATGGAAATTTATGTGAATACTCCTTACCCCGTGAATAGCATCGCGTGATCGTATGTTTTCATGACATCACTTTCGTGTGTTGCAAGGAAAGTCTTGAAAGCATTGAGAGCGGTGTTGCCATCTAAACTATCTTCAGGTGTGGCGAATGCTTCGGTGAAATTTGAGGCGGAAGACACCTAAAAAAATGGCATGGTAATTTATTCAGAGCTAGTATTACATTGCTATACGATTACATTACTGAATGAATACTTGCCTTAATGATTACATGTCTGTATGATTACATGTCTGTATGATTACATATCTTTATTACAAGTCTGTAAAATGATTACATGTCTTTATTATTACATGTCTGTATGATTACATGTCTGTATGATTACATGTCTGTATGATTACATGTCTGTATGATTTCATGTCTGTATGACCGTGTGTCTGTATGATTACATGTCTATATGCTCATGTGTCTGTATCATTACATGTCTGTATACTCATGTGTCTGTATGATTACATGTATGTTTAATTATGTCTATATAATTACGTTTCTGTAAGATAACATGTAAGTGTAACATATCAGTAGTGTGACATGTGAACGTCTTTAATGTACGATGTCTTTATGTCCTAGGGTCAACAACATTCAAGAAATCTTCTAAATGTTGCTCACACTAGAGAGCAAAGAGAACTGGAAAATCTTAGTTATTTTCATAAAGAGGAATTTCCTCAACAGAACGTAAAATGAAAAGAAAAACTTGTATCACTAATGAGAGTTTTAATTGAGAAAGAAAAACTGTGTTGAAATATAAGTCATCAATTAAGAAACTAAAAGATTTGATAAGATAAAGTCCAACTATTTTAATTGTCGTAGATTTAAATTAATGTTTGAAATTATTTTCAATCTCTAATTTATTTTAAGGCCATTGCAAGCAAATCTGCATGGGGTGAGATAAACTGCTCATTATAGCAGACACGAGCTACACATCTATAGCAGACATGAGCTACCCATCTATAGCAGACATGAGCTACCAATCTATAGCAGACACGAGCTACCAATCTATAGCAGACACGAGCTACCTATCTATAGCAGACACAACCTACCCATCTATAGCAGACACAACCTACCCATCTATAGCAGACACAACCTACCCATCTATAACAGACACAACCTACCCATCTATAGCAGACACAACCTACCCATCTATAACAGACACAACCTACCCATCTATAACAGACACGACCTACCCATCTATAGCAGACACGAGCTACCCATCTATAACAGACACGAGCTACCCATCTATAGCAGACACAACCTACCCATCTATAGCAGCCACAACCTACCCATCTATAGCAGACACAACCTACCCATCTATAGCAGACACAACCTACCCATCTATAGCAGACACAACCTACCCATCTATAGCAGACACAACCTACCGATCTATAGCAGACACAACCTACCCATCTATAGCAGACACAACCTACCCATCTATAGCAGACACGAGCTACCCATCTATAACAGACACAACCTACCCATCTATAACAGACACGACCTACCCATCTATAGCAGACACAACCTACCCATCTATAGCAGACACGAGCTACCCATCTATAGCAGACACAACCTACCCATCTATAACAGACACAACCTACCCATCTATAACAGACACGACCTACCCATCTATAACAGACACAACCTACCCATCTATAACAGACATGAGCTACCCATCTATAGCAGACACAACCTACCCATCTATAGCAGACACGACCTACCCATCTATAGCAGACACGGCCTACCCATCTATAGCAGACACAACCTACCGATCTATAGCAGACACGAGCTACCCATCTATAGCAGACACAACCTACCCATCTATAGCAGACACAACCTACCCTACCCATCTATAGCAGACACAACCTACCCATCTATAGCAGACACAACCTACCCATCTATAGCAGACACAACCTACCCATCTATAGCAAACACAACCTACCCATCTATAGCAGACACAACCTACCCATCTATAGCAGACACGACCTACCCAACTATAGCAGACATGAGCTACCCATCTATAGCAGACACAACCTACCCATCTATAGCAGACACGACCTACCCATCTATAGCAGACACGACCTATCCATCTATAGCAGACACAACCTACCCATCTATAGCAGACACGACCTACCCATCTATAGCAGACACGACCTACCCATCTATAGCAGACATGAGCTACCCATCTATAGCAGACACAACCTACCCATCTATAGCAGACACAACCTACCCATCTATAACATACATGAGCTACCCATCTATAACAGACATGAGCTACCCATCTATAACAGACATGAGCTACCCATCTATAACAGACATGAGCTACCCATCTATAGCAGACATGAGCTACCCATCTATAACAGACATGAGCTACCCATCTATAGCAGACACAACCTACCCATCTATAACAGATATGAGCTACCCATCTATAGCAGACATGAGCTACCCATCTATAGCAGACACAACCTACCCATCTATAGCAGACATGAGCTACCCATCTATAGCAGACACAACCTTCCCATCTATAACAGACATGAGCTACCCATCTATAGCAGACACAACCTACCCATCTATAACAGACATGAGCTACCCATCTATAGCAGACACGACCTACCCATCTATAGCAGACACAACCTACCCATCTATAGCAGACACAACCTACCCATCTATAGCAGACACGAGCTAGCCATCTATAGCAGACACGACCTACCCATCTATAACAGACACGAGCTACCCATCTATAGCAGACACAACCTACCCATCTATAGCAGACACAACCTACCCATCTATAGCAGACACAACCTACCCATCTATAGCAGACACAACCTACCCATCTATAACAGACGCAACCTACCCATCTATAGCAGACACAACCTACCCATCTATAGCAGACACAACCTACCCATCTAAAGCAGACACAACCTACCCATCTATAACAGACGCAACCTACCCATCTATAGCAGAAACAAGCTGACCAAATTTGAAAGAAACAATGTCGAATAAAATCTCATGGAGGAAGATGATGTAGTTCGCAGTAAAATGGAATGATTTAAATTTCCTGGAATACTTTCCATGCCCATTTTATATGTTTTTCAAACGTTGATAAATTGATTAAGCTGTGTCTCTTTTAATATGACATCAAACAATTGGCCATCGAAAAAATGAATCCTGGGACTATTTCTTACATGTACTTTATGCCCAGTGGTGAATCTATGCATTATAATCTGTAGGTTAATGACCTAAAATATCTACAATTAAACAACAAAAACTTATATGACCTCTGCAACAATCACTTTGATGAGTCTGACCCGAATTCTGAAGTTGGTTGAAGTGATTCCCTGGTACAGCAGATCTACCTGTGAATAGAAAGATCAAGTCTCACACGTGTGTATGTTGAATAATACCTAGTAAACATTTCAGTCAAAGCTAAACTTATAAACTAATAAAACGTTTTGGTTAAGTACGGTCTTTGTTCTTCTTCTGTTAACCGTTCAACAATTTGATATGTCGCCCCTTATTTGCTCTTAGTTATATTTACAGTTAAAGCGCGTGATTTTGCTACTGCTAATCTCTGATTTGAAATATCCATAACACTTAGTTAATAAGAGGGGTCTTTAAAGTGAGCCAATACGATATACTCGGCTACTGTAACATTGAGTGACGAAAGGCAATTTTTATCTTAGAAACAAAATATTATCATTTGGAATACTTACGCCGGCGATAACGTATGAGTAGTACTCGAGTACTTTCCGCAAGGCTGTTGTTCTGTTACTATGACGATCCAGAAAAATGCTGTAGGATTTGTAGTCGACTACAGCGGCGATGTCTATGTAGTAAATATCGGGGGCTCTTCGGCTTCGTCGAACTGGTGCCGGTATTTCCTTAGAAGTCTTAACATCTTCAAAAACTGGTAAATTAAAAATGTTTATTCTTTAAAGTTGAATTAATTTTACAATAAAAACAAAAAGCTTACTTGAAATATGCCATAATTTCCGTAAAATTTATTAGGCTGTGTAAAAATCAAGGTCCATTCAGCAGCAGTTAAAGTTCATTCACATATTGAATGTCTCACAAGATTTATAGTTGTTAAAACTATTTGAACATTTTGAACTGCTTCCAAATATTTTTGGTTACCCAACCCACGCCCCGGCAAATTTCCATTAACGTAAAATACGTCTTTACATTTAGTGGCTACCATAATATACATTACGTCTTTACTTTTAGCAGCTACCATAACATAAATTGCATTTTTACTCTTAGCAGCCACCATAACATAAATTGCATTTTTACTCTTAGCAGCCACCATAACATAAATTGCATTTTTACTCTTAGCAGCCACCATAACATAAAATACGTCTTTAATAATCGTGGTTGTCACTCAAACATAGATTAGAAAAATAACATTTTAAAATTATGGCTTCGTATTGTCCATGATTTGACAAGAAGTTGCAATGAAGAATATGAAACCATTATAGTTTTATCAAGGAATACAATCGAGAGGCGTCGCTAGGGCTGGTGTCAACCAGTTTTGTTACTCATATTTGCAAATTAACACGACTAACCTCATAGAAGTTCTCAAGCATGTAATTTGAAAATAAAGGGAACATTGAGAAATTTTATCATTTTGTGTCAACCCTTGATATGGTGTTAACCGGTGCGGTCTGCCTCCCTTAAGCGACCCTCTAGTGACGCCTCTGATAACATCAAAACAGTTCAATTTATTAGACTATTATAGTCATCGCCATGTGATTATTTACAAGACTGTTGTTGCAATGTCTAAAAGAGTTGTTGTAAATCACTGTGGTTAAAGTGATATGTTTAGGTATAAATCATGGTGGTTAAAGTGATGTGTTTGGTGTAAATCACTGTGGTTAAAGTGATGTGTTTTGGTGTAAATCACTGTGGTTAAAGTGATGTGTTTTGGTGTAAATCACTGTGGTTAAAGTGATATGTTTAGGTATAAATCATGGTGGTTAAAGTGATGTGTTTGGTGTAAATCACTGTGGTTTAAGTGATGTGTTTTGGTGTAAATCACTGTGGTTAAAGTGATGTGTTTTGGTGTAAATCACTGTGGTTAAAGTGATGTGTTTTGGTGTAAATCACTGTTGTTAAAGTGATGTGTTTTGGTGTAAATCACTGTGGTTAAAGTGATGTGTTTTGGTGTAAATCACTGTTGTTAAAGTGATGTGTTTTGAAGTAAATCACTGTGGTTAAAGTCAAAGTGATGTGTTTTGGTGTAAATCACTGTGATTAAAATGATGTGTTTAGGTGAAAATCACTTTGGTTTAAGTGATGTGTTTTGGTGTAAATCACTTTGATTAAAGTGATATGTTGTGGTGTAAATCAGTGCGGTTAATGTGATGTGTTTAGGTGTAAATCAGTGTGGTTAAAGTGATGTGTTTTGGTGTAGATCGCTATGGTTAAAGTGATGTGTTTTGGTGTAAATCACTGTGGTTAAAATGGTGTGTTTAGGTGTCATGTGTTGACACAAGTAACTAAACCATTAAACCATGAGCTTTATCTGTATTTTGAATAGTTTATATTCTACTTGAGATGTAACAACTTACACGCCACCTCGTCATCGTGGAACTGCAGCTGCCGCCGTACTTCCTCCCGGAGGACGTACTCCACTTCCGGTGACCTCCCTGCAGAGTTCACATCTCTGCTGGTTCGAGGCTTTGTTTCTAGTGTGTAGGTAAAATTTCCCATGAAAAATTGTCCTTTCTAAATGATGGAGTAAAACGATTTTCAGTATTCACAAGATATTTTAAAAACATATCACTGTATTTATTAAAAAATCATAGACAAATCGGCATCCTTCCGTCTCGCGAGACGAGGGTGCATCACTGTTGGGTGGGGTTGCATTTTATCGAGTGGCTGTGCAGTCCTATCCTTGAATGACAGTCTTTACCACAATTTGTACACACGAGTTCTGTGCTTCCAAATGTTTTGGCATTTCTCCTAGCTCTTCTGTCTGCAGCCTCCTCCATTCTTCGCTCATCGGCTACTATGACCCCCTCTTTCACAACTGTGCGCCACGTAGATCGGTCTTCTGCCTTACACTCCCAGTCACTTGTATGTATTTTGGCTGCTTTCATGTCCCTTTGACAGACATCTTTAAATCGCAAGCGTGGGCGACCTGTTTTCCTCTTTCCAGAAGCAAGTTCACCATATCGGAGATACTTCGGGATGCGGCCGGCGCTCATTCTTTTAACATGTCCTAGCCACTTCAGGCGTCTTTCACTAAGAATTGATAACATGCTTTGGGTATTGGCAAGCGTTTGGACCTCACGATTAGGCACTTTGTCTTGCCATTTAATACCAAGGATGCGACGCAGGCATCTCAAATTGAAGCTATTAAGCTTGCACTCTTTGGATGTATAAGTGGTCCATGTCTCACTTCCATATAGTAGTGTACTGATGACTAGGCCTGTCAACGGGAACCCGGGACCCGGGTACCCGTTGTCATGTGATTACCCGGGTAGTAAAAATCCGCCCCGGGTACCCGTAAAACTTAGCTTCAATATCTATACTAACGAAGAACAAACTATGGCTCCCATTCGGCCCTTTTTGTTTTTTAATTTTTTTTTTAAACCTTGTGTTTCGCGAAACAATTTATCAAATGAAAATGTGTGTATGTGTGTTTGAAATATGTGCTGTGAAGTACATCTAAGGAGAAATATCTGTCAACGGGAAATATATTTTGATACATCTTTTTTCTCTCAACTTCAAACAGAAATTCCAAACACAAAAAGGTTTTGGCGCTTTAAATAATCATATAAGGAAAAAAAATTCCTTTGTCAGAATTAAGGATGGACTGCTTAGAGATCAAAGTGGCTGTTTTAGTAATCTTAATATGCTAGGAACGCAACACAAATATTTTATGTTATCGTTCCCAGACAACTAGTTTATACATTTGATCACATGTCAATCTATATTTCCAAATGAATAGTTTCAATATCTTTTCATTAGATAATATTGATTTCTTACGATTAAAACTACATCTGTAATGCACTTTATCTGCGGATGTTCTATTTAAATGTACATGTAAAGGAAAAAAAAAGAGCTAAGACAAGGAAAAAATGATGTGTAGTGTGTGTGTGTTGTTCGTCCGTCGAATCGACGATGACTACTCTAGTCATCCGAGGGTTGCTGAGACTGGTTTTGCCTATGTAAAAAATGATGTAAATAGTCAAATTCACACACATGCACACTAATATATAAAAATGAATGCACACTCGCGCATACATAAATACATGCATACATTTATAAATACTAAAAGCCTCTGGGCCCAGCACTCCTGTGTGATGTAAAAAAAATACATAAATAAAAAAAATAATAACAATAATAATAATAATAATAATAATAATTAATAATCTTTTTTCATTATCAAAATTTTAAAAAAGCAATATTTACGACCATAAATTATTTGATTTTCGATGCGAAACCCAATTTACATTTGGTAATGAGAGGACCAAAATACGTTTAAAAATAGAAAAAAAAATGTATGATGAGCGTCTAACAGAGTCTAACACTTCTTCACAATTAAATAAAATAATTGAAACATAAATCAAAGCGAAGATTGATTCGCAAAAAGAACTTCATCTAGCATCACTTTAAAGTGTCCCTATTCGTACATCAATTTTGTTTTGTAAGTGTGGATTATGCTGATATCGGAACACCCCATAGTATTAAACGCAGCTATGTTCTATCGAATTTTTTTCAACTTTAACTTTACATCATATGTATACAAATAGACATTACATTTTGTAAGTGAGAAAGAACACTATATCGTAAAATAAATATTTATTGGCAAAATCTACTTGTGCATTATAAGTAACTAAGGCTTGTAGGGGCGCCTGTGGCAATAACCTTTTTTTGTGTGGTCCAAATCCCCAAGTAACTTATTCTAGTTTGATAAATACGAAATAGTTAACTTCCTGATATGTACACAAAGTATTTTATAATTAAAAATCATCAAATCCTCTTTTTACATCGTTGTTGTTTCCAAAAATAAAGTTTAGGCTAAAACAATGACGTCATGCACTATTTTCTTTACCGCATGAATCTGTAATTTATAATTATGTTGCACTCCTCTTAAAGCACAATTTACAATCTCAAACAAAAATGTCATAGCGTTACGGATACTTCAATCCAGTTAGTGAGTGAGTGACTTGGGAAATACTATTGTTTTATTTTGCCCACCATAAAGCACCGGAACAAACTTATGTTATCAGTTGCGTTGTTCTTTAGAAAAGTAAGGTATCATGACAATTGTATATTTCTTTTGAAATCATTTGAAATTGTATTTTCTATTTACTGCGGCATATTATTAGAAACTTGTGTTACTAAACAAAAATATTTTTAGTAACTTAAACACTAGTTTACAAGTCAAAATTAATGTAAAAAGAATTCATTTTAAATTTTGCAAGTATATAATAGTTACTAAAACTATAAATCGGTACATTAAGTTTAATCTATATGTATCCTAAACTTTGACATTCATTTATATTTTTCCCTTAGCATATGTTTTAAAAGTGGCAAGCCACTTTACTTCGATCCCTATCATAACGGATACGATAACAACAAAAATTTCACTGAGCCTCGTCATCTATCTGCAGAGCGGGAATCCTACCCAGGCCCACTTGCTCAGGACCTAAAAAATCCCTTCTTTGACACCAACTTTCCTTCGAAATACGCCCATTGCTACTACCTAAAGTTGTTTAACTAGCCCCCTTCACTCATATAATCCACACCCCTTGCATTCGCTTGTGGTTCTTCTGTCTATTAATATGTGTTGACCTACATAAACTGATGTTAATAATGCGTACAATGTTGTCAGCATTTAAATTATAAAATTAATTAGTTACTAACAGTTTCAAATGGGTAAGTCGTCGGCCGCGGGGACGGACTGCATAGAGATAAATGAGGCCATGTTTGGTTTTGTAAATAAAAAAAAACATTCCTGCTTTGAGTTTGACATTAAAGTTACTTTGAAATATGCTGACATAGGATTTCCGATTATAGACGTTGTTTATCTACCCCATCTCCTCCCTACATTCGATTGTGATTTGGGTGTTCGTTGCAACGTGTGGCTTGTCCAAAACTAAAAAAAAAATGATACACGAAAATTCGTCATTTTTTAAGTCAATAAATTAGTTACTAACAGTAAGTCCAAGATACGGATAAGAAGCCATCCGTAAATGGCGTTTTGCACCTAGGGGAGGAGGCGGTCACACATTTGTGACGAAGGGTGTGTTGTGTTTTTAAGATGTGACGTCACATTAAAACGTGCAACTTAAAATGAAAAGTTCCACTTAAAAACTTGAATACTTATCAATTTATTTAATGACGTTTTACGTGGATTTAGCGTGTATCGATTTTAGAGTTCAACTTCCCATTAGGGGCCGTCCATAAATGACGTCACGCGATTTTGGCCGATTTTTACCCCCTCTCCCCTACGTCACGCGTCGTCACAAAATCGTCGACCCCCCCCCCCCTCAAAAAGTACGTCACAAAAATTTGACCCCACCCCTAATTTTTTTTTTAATTAAAAAAGAACAAAAAATAATTTCTATTTGAAAATAAGAATGTTTCAAATCACTTTTTGTCATCTAAGTATTTATTTAGTGCATGTCTACATTGTAATATCGTAACATGAGTGAAGCTATGTAAAAATATATTAAATAAATTAAATAAATTGTAAGCCAGTGATTCTCAAACTTTTTCGTATCAGACGACTGGCAATAATTTTTCCATTTCACCAGGTACCATTGCATTCTTTTCCCGTTTTGACATGATTTTCTCTGTACTTATTTGATAGCATAATGAGCCCCTACACAGCTTAAAGCCCTATAAGATTAAGCATGAATTCGGCTTGTTTTATATATTACATTTTAAAAAAATGTTTAGTTGCCATGGCATAGCAAGACAGCTAACGAACAATGCAGTGGTAATGTCGATACTTATTGATGTGATTAACCTTCGCGATTAAGCTCGCGAATGTGACTATTGATATTACAAGGGTCATTGCATTGTTTATAGACCTAGAATATATAGATACAAGACAATTCCTCAAATTGACTTCGATCTTCTAATGACAGTTTCCCTTCTAAGTATATGCACATCAAAGGCATTTGATCTAAAATTATCACATTGATATCACATCTCATGTTTTCTAAAAATTATTAGGTATGCGTTGGAAGAGGAAAATGGCCAACACTGTACAACCCCTACATTTGAACAGGAAAATAGGGTGTCATCTTGTGCGTCGCAAAATACAGTAATTCTTGCAAGTAGAGGACTGAAATACTATGACATTATTAAAATATCCAACATTATCATAACTTTTAACTCCGAAGCTCACAAGTTTCTTTTTTTTGTTTTGTTTTTGTTTTTTTTTAAATTCTTTCTTCTTCAGGATTTCACGTACGCCACACAACAGTTGTAAATATAATGTCACCAATAAATTATCTCATTTGGGGTAAAAAGAGAACTCTTGGGGGTAATGCTGAATCATTGTGGGCATAGAAAATTTGCTAGAATCCGCTACTTTTGGGTTAACAGTAATATTAATATAAACTTTTATAATTTTAATATTTAGGTATCCCATTGAAACGGTCCGTTTTTTTTCAAACCGTTTAACTTTTTTAACGGGCCTTCAAAAAAAAAAAATATTTTTTTTAACATCCTTAGATTATATTTTATTTTAATGCCTACAAATTAAGCATTGACTATAAATCATTACTTGTAACTTCTTTGTTTATAAAAAAAAAAGTTATTTTAAAATAATACTTTTTAAAAATAACATCTGGGGTCAAAAGGGAATTTTCGAGGGTAATGCAGACTTATTTGGGACATATAACATCCACTACACTCCACTAGATATATTCAAATACGTCATGTGTACGTGTACGCTTGGTAACATATGCCCACTATTGAACCGGTTCCTTCCAGAAAATGCATTTGTTAAATTTGTTATCTATGTAGATTTCTTATTTACGTACTATACGAAGACACCTAAATCCAACCTACTTTCATTTATATTGACAAAAGTGACAATAATCTTAATCAACATGACTTGACTGTATCAAGTATCCTTTCTGTCAAATTTAAAATTAATGCCTTAAAAACTGAGTTCAGAAGAAAGTTGGTTTGTGCTCCTCTCGAATTGTGATGTCGAGAATTTGATGCATTCAATAAAGTTAGTGAATACTTTTGACTAATTTTAAATGGACACATGTATTATTATATTTAGAATGGCCAGAGGCGTTTGACCAAAAACCAATCGAAAAACTACAGCAAACTTAAAACTTAAAAAATGGATATTCGGTGTCGTTTTGACTTACAATATCAACATATAATCCTATTCAGACCTTTTTAGACACTTGTCCTGTTTGTAAAACTCACCAGTAGCAGTTTCGGGGGTGGGAGGGGGAGGGAGGTATAACCGACCAAAAAAAAATTTGCAGACTCCTGTCGCGAGTGAACCAAACGAAAAACTGCGGTTACTTCACAAAAGCTTTGATGTCAACATCAAACGGCGCAGGGTTACAATTTCGTATGTTCTCTTGTGAATTCTCAAACTTTAGAATTATAATTATATTTGATTTTCGTTTCTTGTTAACTTACGCCAACCGGCGCCTGATAGCCTATCGACCAGCACTTTGAGAAGCATTGAATAAAAAAAAAGTCATTAAATAAATTTTAAGTGACCAAATATTTCAGTGGAAGTTTTATTTAAAGTTACCCTTTCGATGTGACATCACATTTCTGCAACCCCTCCCTCCCCCACGTCACGCATCGTCACAAAAGTGTGACCCCCCTCCCCCCTATGTGCGTGACGTCATTTATGGACGGCCCCTTAAATAAAAACTTAAGTGACAATAAAGTTAATTGACACATGCTTATTTTCAAAAAGGAAGTACGGCATTTTTTGGGTGGGGGGCGCTGCAAATCTTTGTGATGACATGTAAGAGGGGGTTCTAAGATTTTGTGACAATTGGGGGAGTGAGCGAGGTTATAAATCGGTCAAAATCGCGAGACGTCATTTACGAACGACGGCCATGAGAGTACTGTTTGAAATGAGGTGAATGGGAGGTAGCTAGGTATGATTGTATAGCGGTCATGACGGGGAAAATTATGCGATGTTTCGAACGGGTAACACGGGTACCCGTTCGAAATTTTGACGGGTACCCGGACAGCATTTTTCAACAAATTGACAGCCCTACTGATGACACAGATACAGTTCGTAAAATTCTATTAATAAGGGCGGTTGTATGTGCAGTTCTCGATAGCGATTGGTCCCTTAAACTCCTACGGACTCTTACAAATAATCACTAGCGGAAAAAAATTAAATCTGATTTACATATTGAACAAATTTACGTGCATGTTCAAAATGAATTATTTTTGGTGCAGTATTTTTTAAAATTATTCAGTACTGTGTTCCCATCTTGAAGTGTGTCACTCCTGCTAAACACCACAGTTACTCCTAGACAACATGCCGCCGAAACAACAGTTAAACGTCTTTAGACGCAGGGCCGGCCTAACGCATAGGCAAACTAGGCAGCGAACTAGGGCCACGATTAGTGGGGGCCTCGCACAGGAATTATAGAAATTTAAAAAAAACAAAAATTTCTATTATATAAAATACAAAATTCATAAATTAATTGTGCAAGAAGACAATAAATTTGAGCTTTATTTATAAACTTGCACAACAGTAGACGTTTCATCTAATGCCTTTATCAGAACAACAACATGAAATACGAACTTACATAAGTCTTAAACATATTATATCATGAAATGTGTATGTAATTGAAAAGAAAGGAAAAACAAAAACAAAGAAGGACACAGGATATAAGAAAAAGGAGGGAGTTGAATAAATAAAGTTACAGTGAAAACCGCAACGGGAAAACGAGTTTGCAGTTAGGTAAAATTATGAATTTGATTAAATGCATATGGAGCCAACGTCCCAAAACGTTTTATGAGTCCATTTTCCATGTGGATCCTATCATGGGTATTGTTTGCAAATAAAATACCGGTAACTGCAATATCCGAAATGCCATCATTATGAACGCTGTTAAAACGTTTAGACACAGGACATTTAGCCTCTTTATTTATTATGTACAGGTGTTACCTAAACCGATCTCCAAGACGACGATCAGTCTCACATACGTAATTTTTCCTACACCCCTTGCAAAGAATTGCATAAATCAAGTTGCATGTGCATCAATCTTGTATTATGAATTTTTCAAGAGGGAAAGACAATTTGTTAATTTATACCACATATTGGATAAGGGTTACAACGGTTATGGTTGCTACCTTTTGATCCAATATGTGCTTTCATTGTGGAGGCGAACTTCTTACAAGTTTATCTATGAGGCTTCCATCTCCCCGGAAAGCAACAAAAAAAAAAAAAGTTTTTAAAAACCTGCTCAGTTAAAGGTTCAGCAATGAGAATTGGTCGCTTTTTGAGAATCACCTCGTGGGCTTTAAAATTATGTGGATGAAAAGTTAAAATAAGTTTGGATTGATCACATTGATCAGGAACAGGTGATGTAAATGTGTTCTGTCTAGTCATGCCTTTAATTGTATTGACAGCGGATATTAAAACTGTTTCCTGATATGACGTTCTTCTAAAATAATTCAGCATTTCATTACTTTTATCAAAAAGCCTGTTTCGTCTATCATATTTAGTGCAATCAAATTCACTTTGCCTAGTGCCTCCAATTCCCCGAGGCCGGCCCTGTTAGAAGGTATTTGTTGTATGTTAACAAATTAAACATTTTAATATCCCCGTTTTTTCTATCTCAATTTGTGTTTCTCATGTTATTTTGGCGTTACCTAAAATTTTTTGGATAACCATTTTCAAAGAAATTATCTGGAAATATTTTTTAAAAGCACCTAGTTGTGGAAATAATACTTTTCTGTAATTTTTAAATGTTGCTATAATCGAACGAGCAAAATTTAACATGTTTCAAACTTAATAAAAAAAAATTCTTAACTCACTAATTCAATTTTTCTTTAAAAAAAATAATTAAAGTTATTGGCATGTTTTGCAGACACTTACAAACTGCAAGTACGTTCCACGATTCATCGATGTTTTATTTTTTCTATCAACTTGGAATATTGCAGCACTCTCCACGTCCTCGTAGAAGCCAGTATTCTGTGAAAACATCGGTTGCTAGGTAAACATATTCACCATTTGAAAAACAAAATCGCTGCAGTTATGAGTAAAAATCTTTCCTAAATGCCCTATTAATCGTCAAAGACTGATAACATCAAATATTTTACTTTAAAATTGAACGTAGTCAACATGTTAACGCACTAAGAAAGTTACTCAACTGTTAAAGATTTCAGGGTCGTGAAATTAAATGACATAGAATATTTATTTAGCATGGTCTTCAAAATATTGGGATATCAGCGTTGATATACAACAACAACTTGAAAAAGTTTGTTAAATAAATTTTGACATCTATTTTTAAAAAACCTTTGAGATAGTTTTTTGAATTAAATCGTTTTTCTTTTGATTAGCATTTGTTTTAACTCTTTGAAGTTACCTATTTTTCAATTACCTTATTTGCAAACTTAATAAAATGTATACTAGGCCTTTCAGCCTTAACGAAATCAGAGTCAGTATCACTGTCACTTCTGTCTACCTGAATGGTCAAGGCCGACAGGAAGGGACGTTTTTTTACCCACCTGACCAGACAATGGAGCCTCCTTCTTGTACTGGAAACTGCCGTCTGAGTTTGTGTTCAAGGTAATAAGGTCAGTGTCCAGGTTGAAGTCGTCAATGTGGACTAACGAGAAGGTTCGCTTGACCTGTGTGGAGGTCTTTAGTGTTAGATTGATGGAGGCTGGCATTCTCCCCAGTACTTCGTGGCTTGAATAGGTCAGTTCAACTGTAAGGTAAATTTGAGCAGAAATACACACAAGCTTTGTCAGTGTAACACTGCTTTAAATAACCTGGCAAATATTCCCCAAATTATGCGCTAAATAACAGACAACACGCTCGCTTGGCTAAATGTATAGATTATACTTAAGCGAAAATTTAACGTTATTTTTAGTGGGAACTTTAAAATATATTTATAGCTCTATTGTGAAGAAGCGGGTGGGAGGTACGATATGTTAACAAATGAATGGCTTAATCACTAAATGAAATTTCCTTTAAAAAGCAAGACTTAAATGCATGTTATATAAAAAAAAATTAGCAGATGTAAAACTCTCGTATTACTGCCGCCTGTGATTGGCAGCTTATTTCTAGAATATAGAAACTTTGAATTGGAAATAATGACGGGTTTTTTTTAAATAAATAAATTTAAACATATTTTTTTAAGTAATTTTTTAATAACTTTATTTTAAAGCAATGCGATTCTAATAACATATGTGAGCGCATTCATTTCCATGACGCATAGAGACAAGTTGATAGATGTTGAAATAATGTATGCTTACCACTGCTGACAAGCTGGAGGTCGTTACTCAAAAATAGTGTGGATAAGAACATCATAACATCTGGCCAGCGTGAGAATCCTCGATGAGAGAACATCGTGTTTAACCTGGAGAACAGGATGTGCAGAAAATGGTATGAACATTATAGAGGCTTTTAGTAACAGAAAGCAGACTTTACACAAGTGGTCAACAGTAGGACAACATTAAAGAGCTGGTCAAAGTCTAATTGACTAAATCAGTAGCAACGACCAACTCAAAATCACCGACTCAGGGTGATTTTTAGCGTCTGGTTGACGAACTCAGAGAGAATGTCAAGGTCAAGTGGTCTCAAGCAGACACCATGGTAATACGTAATCAAAATTAGGGTGAGGGATTCTGGGAATGAGAATATTTATTACAAGAAATATTGACTTTAAGAGTAATTTGTTGGAGACATGTGGAGTTATTATGTTAGATATATGTTAAAAATATTGACATGTGGAGTTATTATGTTTAGATATATATTAGAAATATTGACATGTGGATATCTTAATTTTGATATATGTGAGAAATGTTGACATGTGGAGTTATATTGACATGTAGATATCTAAGTTTAGATATACGTTAGAAATATTGACATGTGGAGTTATTATGTTAGATATATGTTAGAAATATTGACATGCGGAGTTATATTGACATGTAGAGATCTTAATTTAGATATATGTTAGAAATATTGACATGTGGAGTTATTATGTTAGAAATTAGCTAGAAATATTGACATGTGGAGTTATTATGTTAGATATATGTAAGAAATATTGACATGTGGAGTTATATTGACATGTAGATATCTTATTTTAGATATATGTGAGAAATATTGAGGTGTGGAGTTATTATGTTAGATATATGTTAGAAGTATTGACATGTGAAGTTATTATGTTAGATATGTGTTATAAATATTGACATGTGGAGTTATTATGTTAGATATGTGTTATAAATATTGACATGTGGAGTTATTATGCTAGATATGTGTTATAAATAGTGACATGTGGAGTTATTATGTTAGATATGTGTTAGAAATATTGACATGTGGAGTTATTATGTTAGATATGTGTTATAAATATTGACATGTGGAGTTATTATGTTAGATATGTTATAAATATTGACATGTGGAGTTATTATGTTAGATATGTGTATAAATATTGACATGGGAGTTATTATGTTAGATATGTGTTATAAATATTGACATGTGGAGTTATTATGTTAGATATGTGTTAGAAATATTGACATGTGGAGTTATTATGTTAGATATGTGTTATAAATATTGACATGTGGAGTTATTATGTTAGATATGTGTTATATATATTGACATGTGGAGTTATTATGTTAGATATGTGTTAGAAATATTGACATGTGGAGTTATTATGTTAGATATTTGTTAGAAATATTGACATGTGGAGTTATTATGTTAGATATGTGTTATAAATATTGACATGTGGAGTTATTATGTTAGATATGTGTTATAAATATTGACATGTGGAGTTATTATGTTAGATATGTGTTATAAATATTGACTTGGGGAGTTTTTTTATGTTAGATATGTGTTATAAATATTGACATGTGGAGTTATTATGTTAGATATGTGTTATAAATATTGAAATGTGAAGTTATTATGTTAGATATGTGTTATAAATATTGACATGTGGAGTTATTATGTTAGATATGTGTTATAAATATTGACATGTGGAGTTATTATGTTAGATATGTGTTANCTCAAACACACATTTCTCAACGGAAGTCGAAATATCCACTTCAGCTTTAACAAAAGTAGATAAGATTGTGGAGTTATTATGTTAGATATGTGTTAGAAATATTGACATTTGGAGTTATTATGTTAGATATGTGTTACAAATATTGACATGTGGAGTTATTATGTTAGATATGTGTTATAAATATTGACATGTGGAGTTATTATGTTAGATATGTGTTAGAAATATTGACATGTTGAGTTATTATGTTAGATATGTGTTATAAATATTGACTTGGGGAGTTTTTATGTTAGATATGTGTTATAAATATTGACATGTGGAGTTATTATGTTAGATATGTGTTATAAATATTGACATGTGGAGTTATTATGTTAGATATGTGTTATAAATATTGACTTGGGGAGTTTTTTTATGTTAGATATGTGTTATAAATATTGACTTGGGGAGTTTTTTATGTTAGATATATTTTAGTTGCTCTAACGTTGTATTTGACATAACAGATTGCCCACTTACAAAGTAGGTGTATCAACAGACTGTCACTGTGTAGATGTTGCATACAGATCACTTACAATGTAGATGACCCAGCAGTTAAATCATTAACAATTTAGATGTCGTAACAGGAAGACCGCTTTCAAAATTAAAGAATATTTACAATTATCTGGTTACTTTATCTTATCTTAAATTATGTTATAATATCTATTTTAGACGCTATATTATCTATTTCAGACGCTATATCCGTACAGTGATTGTTTTGTGCAACGGTTAACCATATTTTATGTCTAGTCTTGTATTTATTTTTAGAGTTTTAATGTTTTTTTGTTTGTTTGTTCTCCTACTTTCATCAGGCAACCCATTCACTATTCGAATTCCAGGCGGGACTAACAACAATTTTTATGTGTTAACTCCTGCATACAGAACAAGAGAAGCGCTTTTATCCTTATGTCTATCTGGGGGTTGTATTAGATTAACTTTGTGTTGTATATGGACCATACACAAATCATGGAAAAGCGTATGATGCTATAATCTTCTGAATAGTAAGGAGGATCTGTAATAGATAAATCCCAGTTAAAGATTAAGTGCCTAATGTCTTACAGTTACTTTGCTATTTGTTCTTTTACTCTCCAGTGTTTCAAAGTTTTAATTTGATTTAACGAATGGTATTACTCTTGTCAGATATTTTTTTCTGCTATCATATTAAGTGTCTGGAGATTGAGGTCAAGAATTTCCCTCCCCCCCCCCCCCCCCCAAACACACACTTCTTCTTTCATTTAAGACGACAAATATAGCTTCCGCACCCAATCACGTAATGCTTAATCTCAAACACACATTTCTCAACGGAAGTCGAAATATCCACTTCAGCTTTAACAAAAGTAGATAAGATGCATTTAACTAACCGTAGATCTAAGGCAAATTTAGTAAGATTTTGATCTCAAACATTTATTGTTTTAAAATAACCCAGCTTTTCATGGATCATTGCTAAATACATACTGACAAAGCCATCAACATAACATGGATCATTAATCTATCTATTATCTATAGTTAATCCCCTTATAATAGGGATAATTTTGCTATGATGGATTATCCTAGCACTTATCGTAGATTAAAAACCTTACTCATTGTAGAAGTTTTTTAAAAAATTATATTTTAACTACCAGGTACTTATAATGATAAGTTCACCTGTTTGTAACGATTTATTCATATATTTAACATGGATAATTTTTTTATAAATACTAGCAGACCCATCAATTTACCCAGTAGCTATCACTTAAATTAAATTTTTGTTTAGTTCATATTAGCAAAAAATGACATTATTTTTCCCCCGTTGTGCGTTACAACGATCTCAGTAAAAATGAATAAATTTTAAAAAATCAATGAGTGGTCTATGTTTTTAATACAATTATGCCAGAAACTTTCGCGGAAGTGTGCAAAAAAAAAAAGTCCAAGTTTCATAGCAAACGGATAAATAATTTAATAATTAAAAAGCTTACAAAAGAAGAAACGATATACAGGGCCCCAGCCTCAAAATAAGTAATTATTTTTTCAAAATTCCTATTGTACCCGAACTATATTGCACAATATCATGTTGTTACGTCCGCAAGTGTTATTAAACTCTCTAACTTACAATAAATGTTAGAGTAATGAATAAATGGCTCGTTAACACGGCACGTAACACAAAAAGAAAAGAATGAACACAGTAACTGACTTTACAAAAATGGAATTTAATACAAAGAAATATATTAACAAGTTACCACACGATACCTGTGGTAAAATTACTTAGTATAAAAATAACTTAGTAAATCTTAAGTTATGACAATAACGAATATTAATTAAGTTAAAGTAAAAGGTAAACACTCACAAAAAGGTTGATAGCGTTGGCGTTTATAGTACAAACAGTGCCCAGCTTATAGCTCCTGCGATGAGTGCAAAAATCTCTATCTTCTCTCTTATTCCCTTCCTAAACTATTCTCATCTGCTTTCTCTTTATATAGTAAATCTTACCGAAAGTTATGGATTTAACTTTTAATGAGAAAACAGACTGTTTCATAACACACAGGATCTAGAGCATTCGAGGACATACACGTAAACAAACCCAGGGTCGAATGGGTGGAGCTTCGGCGATGGACCCTTGACCTGTCAAGACTTGAATAGCGGGGGTGGGTGGGACAGAGTAATAAATCACGGTGACCCGTGTGCCGCCAGGGGTAGGGGTAGGGGTACCTAACACATGTATAATTGAATGGGGAATATAATATTTAATTTTCAGTTTAAAAAAAAGACATTTGGGTCCCAAGCTCCCCGGGAATGGACATTAGGAGTTCAGTGCCCTATAGTAATTTAATATAGGCACTTATGTTTTTATATAAACACCCAGTGGTGTGGTTCTGTAACGTAACGCTACGCTGAGGAGCGATGTACGACAGTCTACAGCAGTTAGTTTAGTTGAAACGCTGAGGAGCGATGTACGACAGTCTACAGCAGTTAGTTTAGTTGAAAAATCGTGTGTTGATGAGCGCTGTAAAAATATTTAATATGATGACGTCATTGTTTGGTGTGCATCGGTACGCAAAATACAACCCCTATTATTATTATTATTAAATAAATACTTTGCGTACATTTCATAAAGTTTAATAATTCGTATTTATCAAAAAAGGACAAGTTAGTTGGTCTTTAAAAAAAAGGTTGGCGCCGTAGGCGCCCAAAAAAAGGGGGCGCCGCAGGCGCCACGGCGCCCGGCACAATCTATCAAAAAAAGACAAGTTAGTTGGTCTTTAAAAAAAAGGTTGGCGCCGTAGGCGCCCAAAAAACGGGGGCGCCGCAGGCGCCACGGCGCCTGGCACAATCTAGTGTTTTTATATACTAAGTTTGATGAAAATCCATATATTTTCTCATTATCTAACACTTAAATAATTTTTATTTAGCTATATTGCGAATTATCGGCATTAAGGTGGACGATGTCAGTTTCAAAAACCTGTTCATTTTAATTCAGTTTCATCATATATTGGGTATATTTCTCAATATAGTTAGAAAAATATCTTCAACATATACTTAAAAGACATTTGGGGTCCCCGGTCCCGAAGAAATAGACATTAGAAGTTCAGTCCCCAAGTATATTAAAATGGGCTACCAAACGTTAGTATACAAAGTTTGGTTAAGATATATTTATTTACTTAGTAGCTAACGCATAAAATCATTTTTAAATAGCTCTTATAAGCAAAAAATGACAAAAGGGCCACAGGGCCCATTCAGGGCAAGATATAAAGTTTTTAAAAATGTTCATTTCAATAGGGATACTAATAAACACATCTATCATTATATCTCAAGATCTTTAATAATTGAATTAGGGAATAAAATTATAAACGTTAAAGAAAAAAGGTATTTTTGGCCACCAGCCCCGAAGGAGTGGCCATAGTATTTTAATATTTGATATAAAGGTTTTTATACATAAATGTTGGTTAAGATCCACCAATCTACCCAGTAGCTAGCGCTTAAACTCATTTTCGTAAAGTTCGTCTTTGCAAAAACTTACATTATGGGCCCCCGGCGCCACATTAGTGATAAATTGTGAAGAAAAAAGATTTCATTTACCAACCCGGGAATGTACTCAAAGGTCTCAAAACTTTTCATGACGATCTGATGTATGGTTTAGTCCACATAAAGGACAATAAAACACACACACATACATATTTTAATGTATATATATATATATATANCCCCCCCCCCACACACAACTATAATCATCGTGACACAAAGATGGAATACCAAGTACCAACGTCAGATCAATCAGTTAAATCTTTTATTAGAAATCTAACAGACAGCAATACCGTAAGGTCCTGTGATTACGTTTATTGGCAACACTGTCTTGTAGACGGCTATTATATTAATTACGTCTCAGCTTTGTAAGCACAATTATTAATGATCAGTCTTCCTCACCCACGCAACTCAAGAAAAAATAGCACCGATTTTGTTTAATTGTTAGATCTATACACATCTATAAAAAATACGCGGATAATTTTAGTGGCGCGACAAAGCAGTAAAGGATCTCTTCATATAAAAAAAGAGTATTAAGGGAATAATTGAATTGGCTTCTATATATGTTTACTTACACGAGTTTTGTTTCCGGACTCTTCTGACATAGACTGAATCTCACTTAATTGTTTGATGCCTAACCTTCCACTCGGAGATTTAATACAGGAAGGAAATCAGTGTGTTATCGCAAGGCCATGAGACCGGTTTAAAACCCTTTCATTTCGAGGAAACCACTTATTTATGATAAGGGTTTGGGAAATTTCTCGTTGACAGACATGTGTTCGACACATGGATCTTCTACAATGTATTCAAACTAGCGTATAAACTATAAACAATATTATATTAAAGATTGTTTACTTGACCACTTTGAGACTTAAATCCACCGTGGATTCAATTATTGTTTTTGAAATTATTAGTATTTAAATTTATAAGTTTATAAGTTTCGAGAAAGAGGGTTTGTAAATTAATGAAATCTATCATTAATATATTAAAATAGTACATTAACATGGCAGACGAACGGTTATCACACAAGGTGATGGCCAAAAGCGGTATATAATGTGGGGATTACAATTGCAAGCCCATAATACTTAATAAATATAGCATTTAATTTGTAGAAGCTGCTTTTGTAGCTTTTGATACTTCCTCCATTTTACTATATCCTGTGTCATTGTTTGTTGTTTCTTTTCTTTTTCTTTTACTACTTGTGTAACTTACGTAATTTATGTTTATTGTACGTATGAAGGCATTAGCCGATACGCTTACTGTCGTGTTAGTTTAATAATAAATCACATATTTATTGTATTCTTACATTTCTTGTTTGTGTATTTTGTATTTTATTTAAAAGCTTTATCGCTTTCCTATTCTATATGCATGATTTATAAATCCATTCCTGTACATGTGTGATGATACCTAACATTATCTGATTATGTACATTTTGCTAATGGTAATGAACACCAAAAGATTATAACAGTCTTAAAGGTAGAATCTACTTACAACCGTAGCACGATGTCTGCTATCTGGACTGTTTAAATTCTGGCACAAACACGTCATGATTATGTCTCTTGTCTGGAAATTCCGTTCTCTACATTAACACGTGGAGTAAATACTGAGTCACCGTCGAACACATGAACCGTGAAAGGTCAAAGGTCAAGGCGTTTCCTAGTTGTCTCTTAGGTGTGTATAGAGACGCGAACATGTTCAACAGGAAACACGCATAGGTTTACAATGCACAGGATTGATTATCTGAAATGTTTTCTTGATTTATAAAAAGACAACACAAAAAAAAAAAAAAAAAAAAAAAAAAAAAAAAAGAAACAACAAATGACAAGTAATTCCTTGGTAGTCCTTTCAACGGTGTTTTTCATTATACAATCGTAACAATTGATCGAATGTAGAATGCTTTGCATTAAGAATTGTTTAAATTAAACAAAAAATAATTGTTTTTACTAAAAGTTTAATCCTCGTTAAACAAAAAATTCTTTAAGGGTCTATTGCACTCCTCAAAGATTTCATTGTTCATTTACTTGCTGCCCTTTAGGCAGTTGCTAATTTCGATGCCCTATAAAATCGAAGTCCTATTATCTAAAGACACACAAACTGTTCAGAGCGACGAGCGCCCAAATGTTGACAACGGAGAGCTCACAAAAGGCTGAGCCCCCAGATGTTAAGTATTGGGCTATATGGTATATACACCAGCACCTACATGTCTCGTTGTCTGGGGTAATAGGTATACTTCAATAATAATAATAATAATATTTTGTATCAAGTCTCCAAAGTACAAATTACTAATTAGTCTTCACACTAAGTAACACATATAAATAACAAGGCCTTTGAATATACAACAGAGAATACTGACATACAATGACATAGAGAATAAATAAAAAAAAATAGATACCCAATATAATATATAGGTGGACAATGCGGATAAATATAAACAGTTTGCTAAACATTCGACAAAGACTACAATGAACATTATATGAGTATGACCCGACTTCCCTGTGGCGAGTAGGGGTGGTCAATCAGATAGATGATTGACAAGTCTGCCTAGCGTCGCTACACCAATCGTTCCGCAGTCAAGCGCAGCGTCTCCCAATTAGATTGTGCCATCTAATTCCCCGACGACAGTCCTTGGTCAGTGCTTTCTATGTGCGCTGAGTGAACTTGGGTTGTTACAGCGCTGGCCGTCTTCAGCAATGATTCTCAAGTGTGAGGCAATGCCACCTTGTCCCTTCCTCGCTCCACCAGTGCGTCTTCTGCCTGGGATGTTAGCCTAGTGGTTTCTTCGTCTGTTTACTAGCCTTACTAACAACTTTACTATACTTTACAAACAACACCTACTTAACTAGCTAGGCACAACTCTATTCAACAGTCAACTCAGACCTGGTGCACTGTGAATCTTCTGAGAGAGAGAGAGACTGCTAAAAGGTTTGGGTTCAGTATTTAAGGACCACTGGTCACGCTATGGTTACGTTTGCCCTACATTCCTAACAGTTACAATTGGCTACTCCCTGGGCTATGGACTATGGCGTGGATCAGCTTGCAGCTCTCATTTGGATTGGTCAGTTTAGCACGCGCTCACATGCATGCATTCGAGAATAATCAGCTAACTTCCACCTGATCACTTATTACTAATTTGTAGTAGCGTCCTATAAAATTTTCCATCTATCTCAAGGACAGCGTCCCTGTTGCGTTGATGGACCTACCCCTACTCTCAACGGTTCTAAACTTGTAACGGTTCAAAAATTAATTTTCTGTTGAGGGATTCAATAATAACTACACATAATCTATATAATACATACTAAATTAGAATAATGTTAAAATACGGAAATTTTGTTTTTTGACAAGAAATATCTGTATAACGCAGAGCTTTATTGGGGAGATACCTCCATATAACCCCGGGCATTAATGGGAGATACCTCCATATAACCCCGGGCGTTAATGGGAGATACCTCCATATAACCCCGGGCATTAATGGGAGATACCTCCGTATAACGCCTCCCTTTACTTAATGACGTTATACACGACTTACGCTGCCTACCTTATTAGAGTCAAGTCTTCCACAAAACACATACTTAAATGACGAAAATTAGATTTGAAAAATCGTCATTTTTAAATAACATTTATTGCCCGATATCCGGGGAGGGGGCAACGCCTCGTGACGTCATATTGGAGGAGGGTCTAAGTTTTAATGAGGGGGGTGAGTGGTGAAAATTAGCCAAAATCGCGAGAAGTTATTTATGGACGGAACCTTTACTCTCGACTGTTAGCTATATTTTGCTATCATTGCTTTGTGTCTCAACCCTCTAGTAATGGGCCATGTGTGAAAATACTATGTCGATTGATGGAAGTTTGCCCCTGTGTGTTACAAAACCCTCTTTGGTCGTTAATGTTGAGTTTTGAACCATAAATACTTAAATTTATTTTAAGTCCCTTTTGTGTGTAGCCTTTGACTGCCAGTTAAGCTCTCGAGTG
This sequence comes from Radix auricularia, assembly GCA_002072015.1. Lineage (NCBI taxonomy): Eukaryota > Metazoa > Mollusca > Gastropoda > Lymnaeidae > Radix > Radix auricularia. Next base: position 27,492 of record MUZC01001163.1, on the reverse strand, counting down.
TGTTATTGTGCACATGCTTCTTATAGCATTCCTCTAAGTGGGATTTCCTTGAGTTAATCCCCTTTAAATTGTATCGTTGACTTGGTACCACCGACTTAGTACCGTTGATTATTTACTGTTGACTGTCTACGTATTCTTGTTTTATTTATTTGTACTATTTTTATTCTTGAAATTTTCTGTTGAATGACGTCGTGCATCTTTATTTTTAGCTTTAATAAAAATGTTCAATCAATTAATCTGTAATTTTTCAAAAGTTAACGATTACATTTAAATTAATCGATAACAGGCCTAATGTCAACACAAGGATCAGGGGAAAATAAGTATCGTATATCTATGTATATAATTCACCAAAGCGAGTATTAGCAGAAACGCTTGACGATTGAAACTGGCCGAGGTCGACCAATCAAGCGAGGTGGGTTCAAGAAAATGTTGGTGGGGTGGGCCTATTTCGAGACAAACAATGCTTCTTCTGCTCATTTGCTTGGTTCCTTCACACAGTAACATGGAATACATAGTGTAGTGTTTATCACGTCCGCCTTTCGAACGGAAGGTGGTGGGTTCAAGCCCCATCGGAAACTGTGTTTTATAAGAACACACATAGATATAAATTTTTATATACATATATATATATATATATATATAGGGGTGATCAAGCGGATAGATGATTGACAATCGTTCCGCAGTCAAGCGCAGCGTCTCCCAATTAAATCGTGCCATCTAATTCCCCGACGTCAGTCCTTGGTCAGTGCTATCTATGTGTGCTGAGTGAACTTGGGTTGTTACAGCGCTGGCCGTCTTCAGCAATGATTCTCAAAAGTGAGGCAAGGCCACGTATCCCTTCCTCGCTCCACCAGTGCGTCTTCTGCCTGGGATGTTAGCCTAGTGGTTTCTTCGTCTGTTTACTAGCCTCACTAACAACTTTACTATACTTTACAAACAACTCCTACTTAACTAGCTGAAAACAGAAGATTCACAGTGCACCAGGTCTGAGTTGACTGTTGAATAGAGTTGTGCCTAGCTGATAAAATATACAAGCCCTAGTTCACTCTCTGTCTCCTGTAACACTGAGATATATAGTACAACAATCCATATCAGTTAAAAAAATCATGTTAAGCCTGGTCCCTTTTGGAACTCAGGACGTGTTAGCGCATTTTCGTATTATGTATCAGTACTTATGTTAGATATCAGCATTATGTAGTTATCAGTAATTGTGTTTAGATTTTAGTCATATTTTTATGAATTTTCTTGTGTAATGAATATACTTGACATTTTTTTTAAATTTAAAAGTCATTTCTTTACATTTAAAAATTTTTTATTTTCTCTTTAATCTAACTACAAGTCACCACAAATGTTGACGTAAAACTCTCTAAACTTTTACACATATTCTAATGACGTCAACAAAAAAAAAACTAATTCTTTTGCTCGCTTTCGTACCACTCTTTCATGCTTGAAAAATCATGTATTCGACTTCCGGCAATGGCGGCCGTTCCCTGCGCCAGTGTTACCTCTCGATTCGCAAAGTTTTTTGGTAGTTTTAACGGGGTTTTTTAACGGATCGAGTAACTGAGTGTTGATGCACAAATGGCAGGTCAGGACATACAAAAAACATATATACATCATGGGTCTAGGACTTATGGATGCTGTGATCAAGGGTGATGACAGACGGACGGACGGACGGACAAAACGGGTGCAATAGCGCATTCGACTTCTCGAAAATGCGCTAAAAAGCGTGTGGTGTTCCTCATCGTAAAATATTCTCTATGATATCATTGTTTGAGGTTACCGGTATATTTTAATTTTGGAAAAGGGAACGATGTAAAAAGAGGCTTCGAGCATTTATAAATATAAAATATTCTGTGTATATCTCAGGAAGTTTAATATTTCGTATTTATTATACAAGGATAAGTTACTTGGGATTTTTTTAAAAAGGTGAACGCGTAGGCGCCCGACAGCCCCTAGTATTTAGTTAAAGCTCAAGTCGTCATCTAAAATTTATAGCATATAAAGTGAAACAATGTAAAGTCACCTTTACAGATAATTGCCCATGTTGCCTTTCCTTATTTGACTTAAAGCCTCAAATCAGAGCGATGTGCACTTTGTTTCCATGCAGTTTTATCAAGTTAATAATATAATATATATGAAGCAAATAATATTGAAAAGTTAATTAAAGTTTAATAAGCAAGGGGATTTAAAAGTCATAAAATATACTAAAAATTGTGTTGATGTAATTATTAGGTAAACAAAAATTGTATGTGCTGTCACGCTGTCAATTTTTAAAAAAAATCAATCTAAAACATGTATTTTTTCTTGTGCGGATTGTGAAAACGGAGACATAGTGACGGGCTGTATACGTCTGATAATCGCTATAAATTACCCTCGGACTGCTGTTTACTTGCAAAAATGGAGATCCTTACAACCCTAGACCCAAACCAAATGTCAAGTACGTGCCGATGCCTTCCAACGAAATCCTGGTTGCTAAAGGTGAAGATTGTTTAATCTGCGACACATTCGGTCACAATGTTAAAATCATTTTGTTCTAGACGACATCATGATTTTAATTGTTGAATTCTCTTTCAAAACTTTATCTTTACTTGTGCTATAATAACAGATTTTGTTTCACAATAAACTATAAAATGCATTCTCATGTACACTAAAAAAAACGTTTAAAAAATATAACTGATGATCATGTACAAAACACATGAATTATTTACGTGGTTAAACCAATTTTAAGACCACGCTAACCAAAGCTTAAATAAAAAATAAGAAAAGTTATTATTTAATTTCCTTCATGGCTTTATTTTATAATTGATTTTAGCTGCCACTTTATGAGTTAAATAAATATATTTGCCGAAATGAACGTGTGAGATTCTAGTGACATATAGAAAGCTTAACTATGGCATTTTTTAGAACACCGACCTGTAGGGGTGTAAAGACTGTATATTGAAGGAACAGGGAGGTACAAGCTAGCGTAGCTGGACGGTCAAGAATAATACCGACAGCTTCTTAGGATCTGGGCATCGAGACAAAAATTTGGTCGGAACTCGGGCACATGGTTAGAGCAGGCCAGGGCCCTAGATGGGCTGCAGTGCTGATAATGATAAAAGCATACAAAAATTTAGATGGCCAATAAGTTATTGGTAAAACCATTACATAAACTTTCTTTTATCGACAGACGATGTGTGTCGTAACAGGGAGTGAACCTATTTGTCTCTATAACAAAAACTGCTGTCAATGTTGCACAAAGCAAAAAATACAAAAACCAGGTAAATTTGGTCAAGTCAACTAGGAATGTATAAAACTATTTTAACGCCTTGTCTATGGAAACTCATGAGGAGAGATCTCCATAATTTTACAAATGCATATTCTCTAGATTTACCGACTGAAAATGTATTGATTTTATACTGTATAAGTTTGATATCACAGTACAAAATTCATCCGGTAATTTCTAAAAAAAATTCTCACTATTGTACCACGCAAGAGATTTTTCTCGTTCAGTTTAGTCTTTTAACAAATAATAATCTTCAATTGTAACATCCGGTATGACCTAACAGCGTCCAGTGATGGCTAATTTGCTGTGAAATAAATCTACTATTAAAACACTTAATTCAGCATTTCTTGACGAAATCTACTCAAGTTATCATTGTTAATGTAGTGATTCTAAAATCGCGGTAAAAGATCTGTAAAATTGCATGTGCAGCAATTTGCAGGTAACAGGACAGAAGAACTTGAAAAAATGATAAAATCTGAGCCTTAATATAATAACGATCATTAGATTAAACTAATGATGACTTGTGTGAGCTGTTCACAGTTGAAGAAATCTACAACATTGTGTTTCATACGTTTAAAATTTAAAATCTAGATTACTACTTTTCAAGCAAATACAACACCACCTGTTTTGTCTTTAACACCTGTCTCTTCTTTTGATTCCTTAAAATATTTTGGTGCAGCTAAAAGACAAACACATGCTATTTATTTCCAGGTTGTGAGTACGGTGACCAAAGTCCAGAATGGTGTAAATATAAAAGAATTTGTCGTTCAAGTCCCAGTCTTTGTTGTCAACTATGCGCTAAGGCGTCATCCACCACCAAAAGCTGTTCTGGTCTCCTGACCATCCTGTCAATAATCACCATTTTACTGCAGACTCTTGAATGTGCATTATGACGAAATCAAAGTGAAAAATAGCTTCACATATAACAAATAGTAACGATGTACAATAGTTACTTTAGTGAAACTACTTTAATATTCTAATTTATTTTTGTAAAGATGTATCCTCTTGTTTTCAACAAACAATGACAATGTCTTATTTAGAAATTAAACATAAACATTACAAAGTAATACATCGCCATATACTTATAATTGCTTCCATGACCTTTTCCTTATAGCTTAGCTGTGTGCTTTAAGTTTAAAGAAACCCATTTTATTATCATCCTGTCTGGTAGCTCTCTTTTTAAATAAATTGCTAATTTCACGATTGTACTACTATTTTGCTATTAGCTGTGCTATGAGCCATTCTTCTAGAAATGCAATTATTTTTTATTAGCATTATCTTCTTATCTTATCTTAAATGTTACAGACGCTCCTTCTGTACAGCAGATTATTGCGTCTTACGTATTTCTATGGTTTGTGTTTAGTCCTTTATTCTTACTAGAGGTTTAAATAATGATAAAGTGTTGGCTTTTCTGGTTTCTTCAGGCAACCCGTTGCACGCCCGAATAATGGAAGAAAAGAAAGAAAACTTGTATGTGTTTCTTGTTGCATATGGAATAAGAAAGGTGTTTTTATCTGTATGTCTATCTGAGGGGTGTATTAAGTTATCGTTGTGTTGTATTTCTAAATTAGAATTAATAGCCTTATGTATAATTACTAATTTACTCTTGGTTCTTATAATTATATCCTCTAGTGTTTCAAGGTTTAATGATTTAAATAATGGTGTTACTCTTGTCAGTTTTGAATATTTTCCAGTAATGAATCTGTCAGCTCTTTTTTAGATTTGTTCTAATTTATCAATATTTTCTATGGTAGATGGGTCCCATACAGTAGATGCATAATCTAGTATAGGTCTCACCAGGGTTATGTAGCATTTTAGTTTTATATCTTTGTTACGTTTGTAAAAATTTCTTTTTATAAAGCCTAAGGTTTTGTTTGATTTTTTTTAATAACTTCATTGACATGGGGATTCTAAGATAGTTTCTCATTTATTATGACTCCTAAGTATTTTGCATCATTAGTTTGGGTTAGTTCTTTTCCATCCATGAAGTATTTTGAATTTATTTGTTTCTTTTTCTTTGCTACTCTTAGCAATTGACATTTTTCTGGGTGGAAGGACACACTCCAGTTAGTTTCCCATTTTATTAATTCATCTTAGTCTTTTTGTAAAATTTTGCTATCTTGTTCTGACTTGACTATGCAATCATCAGCAAACAACCTAACTTTTGTTGCTGCTGAGATATTGTTGGGGGAAATCATTTGTATAAATCATGTGGGACGTGGTGGTCGAGAGGTAGCGCTCTCGACCGTCATACCGATGGTCACGGGTTCGAATCCACGAAGGTGAGGATTTGTTCTCGCGGCCTGAGGAGTCCCCGAGTCACCCAGCTCCGAATAGGTACCAAACTAGACAATAGTCAGGCGGCTGGGGTAATGAGTGGAAACCCTATAGCCGTGGCCTGTGACCGCTGCATCACTTGCCAACAGATCATCTCTCATGGTCTGTGGACGCAATTATCTTCTGCATAGAAGGAGTGTCTGTATATCTAAGATAAGATATAAAATAAAAATAGTTTATGGAACTCCTGAGTTGACCTTTATTGGTGTAGATTTAGATCCATTAATTGTTACAGTTTGCTCCCTACCCCTATAGCCTATGGCAGATTAAAGGGGGGGGGGGCTGACGGGCTAAAGCCACGGGCCCCCGACGGTTTAGGGGCCCCCAAACTTTTTATATTTTATAATAAAAGTGGACAAAAGTTTGCACGAACCCTTGAGAATATAATAAATTAATAAATACTATCTATACAAAGTATCGCGTTCAGACATGATAGTATTGATAGTACCTAATAATCGAAAAACTTTAATTGATTCACTTCGCATGATATAAAATTTAGTTTATATATTTTTAATTTCCCATTTTTCGAGAAGTCCCGCTGGCTGTGTGGAGATAGCACATGCTCGTGGTGTCACCGGTGTTGGGTTCCATTCCCAGCAAAGGCATTTTTTTTTATTTTCACACTCAATTAAAACTACCGCGAACACATAAAACAGTTATTTCTTCGTGTTCGTTTCTTTTTTCATTATTAAAATTTAGTTACAGTCTTATATTAGCTGTTAACAATCATTTTATTTTAAGAATGCTGGCTGGATAGGGCCCCCGTTTGATTGCATCCCGGGGCCCCGTGTAGACTTAATCCGCCCCAATAGGAAATCTTGGATCCAGTGATATAAGGGACCTGAGATTCTAAAGTATTTAAGTTTTTTAAAGTAAACTAAGGTGTTGAACTTTGTTAAATGCTTTTGAGAAGTCTAGTAATATTGTATCTTTTTGATCATTATTATCTAAACCCTTTGATACTTAATCTATTAGACCTATCAACTGTGTTTCACATGATCTGTTCTTTCTAAAGCCATGTTGGTGTGGGCATAGGGCATTATATTTGTCAAGGTGGTTAACTATTCTGCCATATATTATGTGTTCCAGTAATTTACATGTGATACTAGTAAGTGATACAGGTCTGTAATTACCGGAGTCTGATTTATCGCTTTCTTAAAGAGTGGATTTACATTCTGTCTAACGATGTTGGAAGAGATTTCATTGGTACTTAGAGTGTAGCAAAATTGTTTTTAAAGAGTTCATTATTGGCATAAATTTAATAAAATTAAGGGCTTATAGATGTTTTTAAATTGTTTCATCTTAGTAAAGCTTGAGACAAAATTAAATATAAAGAATTTACACGATTGTTTTAGTTCTGTGATAGTGTGTACTAAATGTACTCCATTGTGACTTGTGAGTTGGTCTTTACTAACTGTACCAAAGTTCTGGGATTTAATTTTGAAATACAACACAGAGAAAACTTAATACAACCTTAAGGTACACATAAAGTGACAAACACCTTTCTTATTCCGTATTCAAGAATAAACACATACAAGTTTTCTTTCTTTTCCGTCCGGAATTTGGGCACGCAATTCGGCCTGAGGAAACCAGGAAAGCAAACCCTTTAACATAATTTAAAACTGTAATAAGAGAGAAGGACTAGACACAAACTATAGATAAATGTAAAACGCAATAATCTACTGTATAGAAGGAGCGTCTGTTACAGATAATATAAGATTATATAAATAAATTAACCTTATTAAAAAGTTCTGAAATGGTATATACCAAAATATATCCTATAGTAGCTCTAAGTTGCTATGTATTAGGGATATTTCATAATTTTTCTTGGATGCTATGTATTAGATATATTTTTTCAAGTTCTAAGATCAATGTATTAGAGGTATTTAACAACAATTCTAAGATCCTATGTATTGAATGTACTCAATACCATGATTTGCGAGATTGTTTGTACTGAATGACTGAATATACACCATTTAAACTGTGCTGACATCAAGCAGTAACTCAAACAAAAATGGTAAATTAAAGAGATTTTCTTATAAGCCAGACTCTCTAAAGAGTATTCTATTGGAAGAAAAGGTTAGGAAGTTAGTGTTGTATTTTCAAGGTGTTAAGATGCTTTATTTTATCATTACTACCTTTTCAGTCCCCTAGTACATCAAGATTAAACGATTTAACGAAAGTAGTTATTCTTATTACATGATAAACGTGAAAAAAGAAATCAATTTAAATTATGACATCTTTTGCAATGAAAGCTTATAGCTGTCAGGGAAACATTATAGAGTTATTGGGTTTTCCCTGACATTGCAATGTTTTTACTTGTGTTTGGTGCGGTGCGCACGGTATGAAAGAGTATGACGTGATAGTGTGAACGTGACGTAGGGGGAAGGCAGTTGTTGTGAGTGAGAGATAGGTTGTGTTTGTAAATGGAGGAACTTTCGACATGCTGTTATTAAAGTTATAGATGTTTCAAGAGTGTTGGTGTTATATCTTGAGTTGACCTGTCCGTTTCGTCATAACAAATAACCCAGATAACGACGTAAAAATAACAATGATAAAATTTAGTACAAATTCTAGGTAGATAGTAAATGTCATACGGACCAATCATCAACTTCAGTAAGTACACAATTGTGATACAAAACTCTAGCATTTTCATATATGTTGCCGTTATACAATGATTTTTCAAAAATAGCATCATTATCAATCAATACCAAAAAATTTTCTAAACATCTTTTTGTATATTATACATTGTAAAAAGCATTTACTCAAAACATGTGAAGGACAATTTCAGTAAAGCAAAAAAAAAAAAAAAAAAAAAAAATCAGAAACAAATGTGAAGTTTCAAAGTATTGAACACATGAATTCAGGGTATGCATAACAAATCAGTTTCCAAACGTTTAAAGTATTCATAACTAAATCTAATTACACATGTATTCATATATAACAACTCATTTCAATGCATCAATAAACATTGTAGCAATATCTCAATAAACAAGAGCAATACTGAAAATACAACTGTTTTGATAATAGTTGTATACTTTAGCAACGCAAAAAAAAAAATAAAATAATAATTTAAAAAAAAATTTTAAAAAAAAATCTTGAAAAATAACACATTATTTCAAGTGTATTGAATACATAAGTTTAAAAAAGCTCGTAATCACATCAAAACACGATAAGCTTACAAAATAAACTATTCTGAAAATCCACTATGATTCAAAGTATCCAAAATAGAGTTCAGTAATCTATATATATATAATTCTCATCATGGTCGGACCTTGCCAGACACGAAGTAGCAAGCTGTTTGGCCTCTGACCCACCGACCAATCAGATTTCAAGAAAAAGTAGTAAAAATTCAAAATTTCGTTGAAATGAAGTCAATTACTATGTTCTTTCTTAACAACAAAATAATATGTATTCCGTAGTGTAATGATTATAAAATTCACCTAACAAGCGGAGGTCGCATGTTCAATCCCCTGCTAAAAATGTTTGTCTTTGTCCCCATTTCTTTCTCCCCGTGCTCTCCGTTGTGCTCAGTGACAGAAAAGTAGTCATTAATCTTTCCTCAATAATCAATATATATATATATAATTTTCAATGTATGTTTTGTAACGTCTGTCGGTCACACTACTATTTTTAGATAGCTGCGCACCAAAGTTACTCAATAAATATATATAATTTGCAATTTATGTCCCGATGACGCTACTAATTTTAGAAACCAGCGCACCAAAAATGATTAAAATTGTTACTGGAAATAAATGAATAAAACAAAAATTAATAAAATAAATTAGATTTATGACGTCATTAAACTGAAAATTTCATAAAATGCCCATAGCTTATGTTTTGAATTAAAAAAAAAATATAGCAGTATTTTTAAGAGATATATTTAAATTAGGGCTGTTATCGATTAATTTAATCGTTAACTTTTGAAAAATTACCGAATAATTAATCGATAATTTTGATTGAAAATAAAAATAAGATTTATGACGTCAGTAAACTGAAAATTTTAAGGGAAGTAACAAAAAACAGGCACTGTAATAGTTTTAGGAGATATATCTAAATATAAGTAGTTCAAAATAATGTCCATGAATTAAAATATTGTTATTGTTATTTAAGTAAAAACAATGTTTAATTTTTTAATACCATTTTCCTTATAAAAACTGCTTATTGTAAAGTTTACACTTTAAAAATATTTTTTTAAGTTGAGAAGTTTGTACGTAAACAATTAATTATTTCTGAACAAATTAAAAAAATTGTTTCAAAATCTTCATAATTTTAACCGCTATTTTATCGATTAAAATAGTGTTCATCGATAAAAACTTAAACCGATTAATCGAGAAATTAATCGTTAATTTCCACAGCCCTGATTTAAATATAAGTAGTTCAATTTAATGTCAATTAATTTAAATTTCATTATTGATAAGTAAAAACAATTTTTATTTTTTAATATTATTTTTCTTATAAAAACTACTTATTTTAAATTTTACTAAAATGTTTTACTGATTAATCGAGAAATTTAACGTTAATTTCCGTAGCCGCAGCACTAATTTTAATAGCATACATAACTGGAAAGGATGCAGAGCTGAAAATAATGGAAGCGTTTATTTAGATTTTTAAAACGTGTACATTGATTTGTATATTCAATTAACTATTGATACTTTAATATTTTCTTTCATCCTGTGATAAGTTTTACTTCAAAAGATTCATGCCAAATAAACAGTCCTTTGTTATTAATATTTAAAAATAGTAACATTTTTTTTGTTCTCAGTGCCCTATAGCCTTTTAATATGGGCTATCAGGTTTGTATATACAAATTTTCGTAAAGATCCCTTCATATATACAGTAGCTAATTTAAACGCATAAAATTATTTTTATATTGCTCTTGTTAGCAAAAAATATTTATTATTGCCCCATTCATTGAAAAATGTAAAGTTGGAAACTCTTTTCATTTTAAATCTGCACAATATAGGATATATTTGTATTTTTTCTCGAGATCATTAATAATCGAATGGGGAATAAAATCTTATAGGTTATTTTTTAAAAAAGCATTTAGTGCCCCTGCCCGCGAAGGAATGATCATTAAGAGTTCAGAGCACAATAGTATTTTATTATTGGCTGTTTAAATTTTATATATTATCTTTGATTAAGATCCATCAATTTACACAGTAGCTAACTCTTAAACTATTTTTATTGCTCATGTAAGCAAAAAATGTGCCCCATGAGTGTTAAATATAGAATACAATGCTGCCAGTAATCATCCAGGGCTTCATGACGAGCGGATTCATGGTTTATAAAGGACATGCACCCACGCACGCACGCACGCATGCACGTACGCACGCACGCACGCACATATATTTTAATTTTTATATATCTAGAGAAATAAGGACATTTAAAGTTCCGTGGCCAACTTGGTACAAGATGTAAATTTTAAAACATCTGTTCTTTTCATTTTGGATCATATTTAATGTATAATCGATATTTGTCGAGAAAGTAACACATATTGTATTTTAATATGGGCTTTACAGTATGTAAGTATTAAGTTTGGAAAATATCCATTCATTTTCCACGTAGCAAACGCATAGACTAATTTGTATATTACAAATATAAATGGAAAAAATAGAGGCTGCAGTCCACCATGAATGTCAATGTTCAGATTTCTTTTTCACACAAACCATTCCGTAAGAATAACCAACAACTTCTTAAGTTTCATCGTGATCGGATTAATTTTTTTATTTAGCTTAAATGGACAAACATTCATACATATATTGATTTATATCAATATAAATTTATATATACATAAGCAAAACATGACATTAAGGGTAACCTGGCCCAGTAGGTGCAGGATGTAAATTTTGAAACATTTGTTGATTTCAATTATGAGCATATTTAATATATTAGCTATATTTGTTGACACCATGTCATAGAATGGGAAATAAAATAAACGTTTACGAAAAGAGAATCAGGACTCCGGCCCGAGGAGATGAAGATTAAAGATTCAATTTCACATAGAATTTTAAAAAAGACTATCAAGGTCATTATACACCACGTTTGGTTAAGATCCTAAAAAATTGTATACATCTCATATAGGCAAAAACAATTTTAAGCGCCCCCAGGCCCAATTGGCGCAAGAGATTAACTTTAAAATAACTGTTTATTTCAATCGAACTCATGATATATATTTCTTTCAATATCTTTCAAGGTTTTTTTTTAAAAATCAAAATGGAAATAAAGTGTTAAACGCTTACGAAAATAAAAGTTTTGGGCCCCGCCCCAAAGGAATGTACATTAGGGGTTGAACACAGTGTGGTATTTTAATATGGTTTATAAAATATATATGTACTAAGTTTGGTCAAGATCCGTTCATTTTCCAAGAGCCTAAAACTTAAACTAAATCGAATATAGCTCTTTAAGAAAAAAAATCAACAACATTAAAGTTTTCCGGTCCCCCTTGAGTGTCAATTTTCAAAAGGTTTTTTCTCACAAACTATCCCGGAAGCTTACTACATTTTAATCGTGATCGGATGAATGGTTTATTGAGCTATAAAGGACAAACATACATACATACATTAGATTTATATTATGTATATTCATTTTTTTCTGATGATCATTGTTCAAAATAAAGAGATTGATTCTGAAATATATTTATTTTTGAAACTTCCGCCCCAAAAGAATGGACATTAGGGGTTGAACGCAGTATGGTATTTTAATATGGGTTATAAAATATATATGTACTAAGTTTGGTCAAG
>MUZC01001162.1:77158-93711 GCA_002072015.1 Radix auricularia | reverse complement strand
GTAAGTTTTCCTATTCCCATGATTTCCGATTTCTTGATGTTAATTTTGGATCCGCTTGCTGACCCGAATTCCTCGAAGGTTTCAATTATTCTTTTGATTGAGTTGTTGTTTTGTGTAAAAAAGATAGTGTCGTCAGCGTATGCTAATAGCTTTCTTTCTCCTCTATTGGGTAGGTGTATTCCTTTTATGTTGCTATCTAATCTGATTTTTTCTAATACCGGCTCTATGGCCAGAATATACAAATAGGGCGAGAGTGGGCACCCCTGCCTAACAGATCTTTGTATTTTTATTCCTTCTGATAGTGTGTTATTAATGAGTAGCTTACTAATGGGATTTTTATATATTATTTTGACCCATTCACACACGTAGCTACCTAGGTTATTTTGTTTTAGTATTTTGTGTAGGTATGTGTGACATATCCTATCGAATGCTTTCTCTTGGTCGAGGGCCAAGATACTCGCTGCGATGTTTTTGTCTTTGGCATAATGTATTATGTCTCTGATGAAGTGGTTATGGTTGTTTATGTTTCTATCTTTAATACTGCATTGTTGGTCTGGGTGCACCAGATCCTTTAGATACGGTTTAATTTTATTTGCTATTACTTTAGTGATTATTTTGTAGTCTGTGTTAAGTAAAGATATTGGTCTATAATTTTTTGTTTGTGTTCTATCTGTTTTCTTTTTGTGGAGAATTTGTATGTACGACTCTCCCATGTTGCGTGGCAGCTCTTTGTTCCTGTACGTTTCGTCCGTCATCGCGCGTAGGAGTGGCGTCAATTGTGTGGCGAAATTTTGGTAGAACTCGGTCGTCAGCCCGTCTGGCCCGGGGAACTTCCCTTTGTTCATGTCGTCTAACGCAGACTTGATGTCTGTGCTATCTATTGGTCTGTCTAGGGCGTCCCTCTGGTCGTCCCTTAGTGTCTTTGTGTACGCCAGGTACCTATCCTGAGTGTCTGGGTTTGTTTGTTCGTGTGTGTATAGTCTTGTGTAATAGTCAGTGAACGTCTGCACTATGCCGTTGTCGTCGTCGTGTATCGTTCCTCTACTGTCCTCGATTGCTTGTATATTGTGGCTACGCTGGATGTTTTCTTCTATAGTTAAAAAATGTTTCGTTGGAACTTCTAGATTGTCTATTAGTGTTCTGCTTCTAATATGTGCCCCTTTGTATTTAAACTGTTCTATTTCCTCTAACTCCTTTTCTAACTATATCACTATAGGGTCAGTGGGGTCGGTTAATTTTAGTATTGGTATTTGGTGTCTCAATTCTTTCTCTCGTTCCTTACGTTCTTTGTGTATGTCTGCGGCGATTGTCTGGGTGACTCTTCTCACTGTTGATTTGAAGAGCTCCCAGTGCTTGCCTATATTATTGGTTGGTATTTTTGTTGTGTACTGTTTTATGATAGGCGTTATGATTTCTAAGTATCTGTTGTTTTCTAAAAGGGTGTTGTTAAATTTCCAGTGTGGAGACCGTCTGGTGGCTCTGATTACGTTTTGTCCGTTTATCTGTACTTTGATTGCTTTGTGGTCTGTGTATTTTAGTGTTTCTGCTATGTGTGTTACCTTGTATATGGCTGACGATGTTGGCACATACAGCCTGTCTAGCCTGGCGCTTGTGGTATGAAAGTCACTTCGGTGTGTCATTTCCCTCCCCTTGGGGTGTTTTTCCCTGTAGGCGTCGGTTAGGCTGAATGTGTCGGTAATGTATTTTATTATTTCTATTTGACTATTTTCCTCGTATATTAGTTTTTTCCTAATCCTGTCCCGGTTGGTGAGTCTAATGGGTCATTTATATAGTTAAAATCTCCCCCCATTATAATTTCATCCCCGTCCTGAGTATTTCCTATAAATTGTACCAGTTTCCTGTAGAAAATTTCCTTTTTTTGGTGACCCTTGTCCGACGGTGCGTATATGTTAAAGAGTGTGAACTTTTTGTTGTTGTTTGTGATCTTGACTGTGGTTATCCGTCCTTCGTTGTCGTTTCCTTTGTTCGTGACGTGCCATCGGTCTGATGTTGATATGATGGCTGTTCCTTGTCCCAGGCGTTTATCCCCGTTGCTGTAATGTGCGTGGGTGTGTTTAAAGCCTAAGCTGGTGGTGTATGTATTGGCGTCGTGTTCCGAGTGTATGTTAGTTTCCTGAAGAAAAATAAAATCTGGTGTGCTCAATAACAAGTTTAATGATGCAGTCTCCCTTTGTTCTGCATCCCCTAATGTTGAGGGAGATTATGGTGAGCGTGTTGTCTGCCATTTTTGTGTGTCTAACTGGTGGTGTGTGTGTGATGTGTTATGGTGGGTTTGTTTAAAACTGTCGGTTGAAGTTCCTGTTCAGGTCGCTCCTCAGTTGTTTCCTTCTGGACTGCTCCAAATTTCTGTTGCTGTTCTGCCGCTTGTAGGAGGTGGGTCTAGCCGGGGAGGACGATAGACTCCTCCTCCTTGCTACCATTTGAAAACCATCCTCTTCCTGGTTTTCTTCCTCCACTAATGTCTCACGACCTGCGCTCCGTGGAGATTCTTTTCTTTCTCGGTGTTGTTCCTCCTTTTGTTCTGCTTTCTACTTTTGTTGTTTCCCTTCCTGGGACTTCTTCTTCCCACCCGTGGATGAAGATGTCTTGGGTGGGGGTGTGACTACAGGTGCGAGCCAGTAGTGGGGCTACCGCTGGTAGCAACGGCATAGCTCCTACCCGGGACTGATGCCGGGGCTGATGCCGGTTTTGTCAATAGTAAAATCTAAAAAACACAAAGCTGACTTGCATAGTTTTGTCACCGCACAAGCTGAAAATTTGCATAAAAATATATAGTTTATATAAAGAAAATTACCAAAAAAATGACATGCCTAAATTTTTTTTAATGTTTCTTTTATGCAGTACATCTTGCAATGTTGTTTTATCTGACTGAATTTCAATAGTAAAATCTAAAAATCACATAGCTGACTTGCATAATTTTGTCATTTTTGGGTAATTTTCTTTATATAAACTCTATACTTGGCACGGGTTCAAAACAGCAACAGTCAAAACAGCGACGGTCATAACAGCGACTTCAAAACAGCGACTGTGTCAAAACAGCGACTGTATCAAAACAGCGACTTCACAACAAAGCTATTCTGGTCCAACCGTAAAACTAACACAGTGGTTCTCAACTTTTTGACACATAGACCCCTTTTTCATTTTCTAAACTTATCCAAGGACCCCAAGTAAAAACCTACATAAATGCATAGAGAAAAAAAAATTAAACCTAAAACAATAGCAACATTTTGATGAAGTATTTAATGAAAATTATAAATTTTGATTGAAATAAAATTTAAAAGCAATTAATGACGCAGATTAGTATATGCTACATACATATGCACTTATTCATATACAAACAGCTGGTAAGTGAAATAAAATTGTATCAACAAAAAATTATAAATAACATTTAATTTGTCTGAGCTCCATAATATATAAAATGAATTAAAAGGAAGATTTAAAACAGAATAGAGAAGATGAAGGTTATTTAAATTATATCTCATTTTGATAAAGTATTTATTGAAATTAAAAGTTTTGTTTAAAATAAAATTTAAATCAATTCACCGGGGCTACGTATACTACTCAGGGAAAATAAAATTATATTAACAAAGAATTAATAACATTTAATTTGTCTTAACTACATGATGCATAAATGATTTAAATAAAAAATTTAGTAAATCATCAACAGCCTGTTTTTTGCGAGCATGTATATATACCCGGTATCCTTTTCAACGTCCAATTAAGCACATCCGATCCGATGTAATCGGACAATAAAAAAGTCACGTGGTCAGGTAAAGGTACGTAGATTCACTCTACCCCCCAGTCATTTTATTTACATTTCCCATAAATCTCGCCAGAAAACGTTGACCTGTGGTCGTCGCTTAGTCTAGCCCTCGTAACATGTCCTGATGTAAAGTGGGCCAGCCAACGAACAGTGCCTGGTCTCGGTAGACTTCAATTGATCTTTCCACCCCGATCAAAATGGCGATGCAATAGGACTATAAAAATGCACGAGGTCAGATAGTGCTTTGTAAAGGTACCTACATTTATTCTGCCTCTCATTCCATTATTTACCTTCTCATAACACTCGCCACAACCATAGGTATACATTACACTATAACATAAAAGTCAATCTTCCCTCCACTCCCATGCAAAACAAAGGTAGAAAGGACCATATTTATCTTTAGTTTTTTAACAACATTTTTCCCATCGGTTTTACACTTTTAATCGTAAAATCAAAATCAATTAATGAAATATATTTTAAAAAAACAAAAAAAACAATTTGTTATTAAGGTGTTGACATAAATGGCGAACCTCGCAGCACTGAAACAACAACAAACCTGCGCCCTTTCATTCGTGGGACGTGGTGGCCGAGAGGTAGCGCTCTCGACTGTCATACTGATGGTCACGAGTTCGAATCCACACGAAAGTGAGGATTTGTTCTCGGGGCCTGAGGAGTCCCCGAGTCACCCAGCTCCGAATGGGTACCTAACTAGACAATAGTTAGGCGGCTGGGGTAATGCGTGGAACCCCTATAGCCGTGGCCTGTGGCCGCTGCATCACTTGCCAACAGATCATCTCTCATGGTCTGTGGACGCAATTATCTTCTGCATAGAAGGAGCGTCTGTATATCTAAGATAAGATACTTCTGTTTCTTGTGTAGACCTACCTAGCATAAAAACTGAATTGTAATAAGATGTACAAAGTTGTCAGTATATAAAGTTAATACATTAACACCGCGTAGCGGACAATATCGTTCAAGCAGCTGGGCCCATATGACTTAACAGAACGTTCCTTAATTGTTGTTGACATTTTGTTCAGTTTATTTTCGTCTTAGTTTATGAGTATGACGAATGCATTGATAGGATGAATAAAAGTTTGTAATGCGTTATAGTTCACCATAGTGTGTTAATGAGTGTTTAAAATGAGGTGCATGGATGGTGGCTAGGTTACATTGTATGGCGATCATGAAGGTGAAAATACTGCGGCGTTTATAATGGTTGCCCTGCCAGATTTTTTAAAATTAAAGCCCCCTTGTCGAAACGACACGTGGTCGACTGTCCGGTGGTTACACAATGGCATGTTACGAAGGCTAGACAAAGTGGCGACCACGGACCGCCTGTTATGGAGAAGGTAAACAAAGAGATTGTTGGCTGAAAGAATGTAGGTACCTTAAAAAGGATTATCTGAACACATTGCCTTTTTATTATCCAATGATATCGGATTGGAGTGGTGAAGGAATTGGATAGATTTGGAAAGATCTAATATTAAACCTTATTATTTTTATTTTTAAAAACTAGAAGAAAAAAAAACACAATTATTTGCGAAGTAAAAACGAGGGTCGAAACATCCGAGGATCGAAAAGTTCTGTAGTCAAACTGTCTCTGCCCCTCCCACCACAAAACCCCTCAATAAATCGATTGAATCTATTTTTGCTAGTCTCTATTGAGATTTCTGCACAATACATATGACTAAAGTAATAACAGTTATAATTTTATTTTTGAATTTTTTTTTAAAATGTGCCCTGAAACTGTGTATACACTCTTTAAAACACCACACCAACATTTATTTATACAAACCTCCAGTTGATTATTTTAAATTTTATATTGTCCCTTCTCTACAAAAAATCTGCATTATCACAAGCAAAAGAAAAAAGTCGCTATTTTGATACAGTCGCTGTTTTGATACAGTCGCTATTTTGACCATCGCTGTTTTGACCGTCGCTGTTTTGACACAGTCGCTGTTTTGAAGTCGCTGTTATGACCGTCGCTGTTTTGACTGTCGCTGTTTTGACCGGATGCGGTTGCTCTTTACATATATGGTTCATAAGTTATAGTATTTATATTTTTAGACAGAAAGTTATCTCTGTTTAATCAGGACGTATACACTTACAGTTGTTAAAAGAAATACTGATAGCATTCTTCATTCGATTGAATATATTCGATCTGTCTGGCAGCTATTTCAAGGCTGTTGCATAGTCTTCCAAAAAAGTAAAGGGGATTCTCTACGCCTTCTGATTAATTTTGATTTAAATAATTCTATTTGCACTCTGCAGCTGTTTCCGCCAAATAATTTGTGTTTACTTTCATAATCTTTAAAAAAAAATTAATGAGGAATTCACTATTTTTCGTCATTGTAGTTTTTCATGTAATCATTGGCTATTAAAGTGTAGTCGTGTCATATTTAATTATACCTGTATACATATTTGATTCTTCTCGTATCAGCAAGAGATCAGTAATATTGACAGCAATATTTCGTGGCAACCACTTTTAGTAACGGGTTAGCCACAGGCTGTAAACAAAGATTCCCATTTTATCCCAGGTATTTTTATTGTCACACCCACTTTTAGTAACGAGTTAGCCACAGACTGTAAACAAAGATTCCCATTTTATCCCAGGTATTTTTATTGTCACAACCACTCTTAGTAACGGATTAGCCACAGGCTGTAAACAAAGATTCCAATTTTATCCCAGGTATTTTTATTGTCACACCCACTTTTAGTAACGGATTAGCCACAGGCTGTAAACAAAGATTCCCATTTTATCCCAGGTATTTTTATTGTCACAACCACTTTTAGTAACGGATTAGATTCCAATTTTTATCCAAGTTATTTTTATTGTCACGTCGATTTTATTGTAATATTCTCTAATGATTGTTTGAGATAATTATGTAAACAACACTTCCTTTTATCTTTTCCAAATTTCTAGCAACAGTTAATTATTGGGTTAAAGCCATCGCTAGGACCGTGAATGGTTCTCGTTTTAATAAACTCGAGTACCACATTGAAATCATTGGATTTAGATCGTCTTGTATTAAAATATAGAATCGATAATATGTGCTCGTGTGGTGAACTAAAAATATGGGTGTTTCTTGTATATATGAGCAACTGTTTTTATTTCCACACTCTCCAAATTGGTTTTGAAAAGCAGAAACATGACGTCAGTTATCATTATTTAGAATGAACAAGACAATTTTTGTTATATAACTATGTGCATGATATAATTTCACCCCTAAATAGTCAATACTATAGATTTCCTATGCAAATTGTTTCCTATATCTTAAACTTTTTATCCCTAAAATCAAGAAATTATCAATATTTTTGCCTGGGTGACATCCACGCCACACTCAAAATTATACAGATGACATTTAAACACTGTTAGACGTAGCCTAAAATTCTTAAGTAAAATGTTCTGTCTTATCCTACTATCCATTTATGATTTATGCATTTCTCTGTTTTTTAAATAGCCAATTTGCTTGACGTTGGTTAACATTTAAAATTTACAGTTCTAAATTTAGTTTTTACAGAAAGCAGGCAAGATTAAAAAGATCATAATATCTAAGCATATAATTGATATGAACATATCAGATAATGTGCATTTCTTAGGTATATGTTAAGTTTTAATTATTATGAAATAAGACGATGGCTATTCTTCCATGATACCACTATGAATAAAAACAAATTCCTTTAATAAAAAAAAACTTAAAGCTTAGATGAAGTTAGAAGATATTATTTAGTTTCTGTTTATATTTATTGAAAAACTCGATTTCATTTCTAAAATATTTAATACCATCTTTAGCCAAATTTATAAAACATTATAACTTAAAGGTTGCAGGTTAAACAAATTGAAGTAACAAGTACTTGTCTTCTGAAAATGCAGAAAATATTCTTTGAAATAGAAGAAAAATAATTACCGTATATACTCGTTCTATAGCCAGTTGGTTTATAAAACGCCCCCACCCTCTTTTTGGAAGAGAATAGTATATAAATGGTGTAACCCGCTCTCAAGCTGATCCAAAGAGTTACCGGTTTATTCTTTTTTCTTTGATAAACAGTGTCGAAAGTGTGAATGTTAAAATTCGCGGTTGAAAACAAAATTTGTAAAACATTTTATTACTTAATTCACAACAAAAAAAATAAATAAAAAAATACGTAAGATAAGTGCAAATATGTTTAATAACATTTTATATCTTTTTGAAGGGCTGTCGAATATTGTAGAATGTAGTCTGGGACCTTGATGATGTATGATCGGTTTTACTCTAAGTACATGCACAAATCACATATGACCCACATTTGCGACCCCCCCCCCCCGCCAATCTTTTCCCCTAAACTTTGGTAAAGAAAATCGGACTTAGAATGAATAACTCCTTCGCCTGTACGATTGTCATTTTTTATTCCAGATGATTGAAATAGTTTTTTTTCCCCAATAGTTTCTTATTGTTTATTTGTGTTTTCCCCCAGGTGAAAATGAATGCGAAAATGGAAATGAGTCACCAATGGATGTGTATGAAAATATAACCTGTGAAGACCTACAATCAACTAACAATGTTTCAGATGACATTTATGTTAATTGTGCCAGTATTGCTGGTCAGCTGTAAAGTTTTACCATCCAAAAAAAGAGTGTGAAAAGTTTTTTTTGTTTCATGTTTATATTTTCCCTGCTTGCAAGTCATCTAATAATTTAACCGAAGATCAACAGTAGCAGGTGACGATTTGGATGAATAGAAAATACAAATGATTATGATGGAACGCATTCATTTTTTTGTATTCTCTGAAATTTCTTTCTATTTTATTTATTATATCTTCACCGAAATAAAGCTTACATACCATATTAATAATCAAGACCAGTGTTCCCTCTAAGGTTTAGTGGTCCGAGTGCAAGGTAAAAAAAATATTGTGCAAACATGAACTCCATCGTATATTATTCAAAATTTTACAAAATGCTCTACTCGGTTATTCTAAATTGATACACGGCTTCAGTATGATTTCTGTGCAGCCTTGCAGCTGAAAGGGAATACTGATCATGACCAAAATATATCATTTTAATATTGCAAATAATATCGCAAACTCATTTTGCTTGTATTTTATCTGATTGTATACATCACTTACGCTCCTATACTGTGGGGGATATTTCATCTTCTTTATTATAAACGTGTTTTAATGTATCGAATTGGTAAATAAGTAAATAAATAAATTAACTGCTTTATTTTTCTTTCAACTTTGTTAAACTTATAACAACTTGTATTAAAAAAAACAACTTGCTTTTAAATGAGTTCTAATAGAATGTCTTGGACGTTAACTTTAAAAACAAGTCTTACAAATGAAGCAATTATATTATCGTGGAAATTCCACAGCATTTTTTCATGCCTTTAACAGTGCCTAGCAGAAAATGACAAAGGACAGTAACTACAAGTAAGTTATAATGGGCAGTAGGTAAAATACATTAACAGTAGATAACAGTAAAAGTGGGCCACTGGCGTAGCTAAGGGGGTGGTCCGTCCCAAGCGGCACATATTTGGAGGGCGTCATTTGTGGGTATTTCGAAAGTAAAGCCATTTCTGACAACCGCTTTTTCATAGTTCACATTCATCTATTTGCATTTAGGTCAACATACCCCCCACCCCAGCACACCAACTAAAATAAAACATTCATGGTTCACATTCATCTATTTACCCTTTGGTCAACATACCCCCACCCCCAGCACACCAACTAAAATAAAACATTCATTGTTAACATTCATCTATTTACATTTAGGTTAACATACCCCCACCCCCAGCACACCAACGAAAATACAACATTTCATAGTTCACATTCATCTATTAACCCTTTGGTCAACATACCCCCAACCCTTAGCAAACCTACTAAAATGAAACATTTCATATTTAGATAAGTCATAACTAAATTTAACAATTAACAGTACCAGCCCGTCCAGGTGAAATTATCGAAAGTTCCATCAAGTTACTTAACACATCTTACGTCCTGAGATTTGGGCCGTCTGAAGGTAGGGTGTCACGATACGTCATAGCTGTTGGTGACAGGTCTTATGACGTGTTGACCCCAGAGTTGACCATCGATGAACTAACACCAGACACACGCTACAAATACACGATAACTGCGTACAATAAAGGTGGACATGGTAGTGATGACGTCATGGGAAGTTTTAAGATCGACTCAGGTAAAAAGTTTTGGGAATCAAATCTCAAAATATTTATTATATTAATATCATATTTGAATGGTGTAAAAAAAAACAACCCAATTTCATATGTATTTTGTTTGTGATAATGTTAAAAGAGATATTTTGTATTCTTGTAAGGATTTGTAAAATATGTTAATTTTGTATGATATCTATAAGGGAAAGAGACACCAAACATTGTCCTGATAGCTGGAGTCACTGTGGCTTCTGTGATCGTCATCGTTGGCGTCACTGTTGGGGTGACGCTAGCCGTCAGAAATAAAAGAAACAGGTCAGTGGGTTACATAAACATTCTGATCTATCAATAATTTTTATTTCTTATCTGTTTTTTTTCTTCCTCTTATCTCTTGCATAAATTTAAGTAGAAACTCAAAGAATTGGAAAATAAACCATAAAGTAAAAATAAATAACTGATGTCAACACTTGACAAGAATAAATATCGCTTTATCCCTTCATAATATCACCATGACAAGTGAGCGTCGATTGTTTGATGACAGAGCAAATTACCAAATTAACTACAGACATTTTGTTTATAAATATTATCACATGTAATGGTGTAAAGGTTGACAAATCACTTTTTGGAAAGTTTACACTACGCGATAAATTCTCATTTTACCTACAAAATTTTAAAACGTAATTTTTTTTTTGCCTCCTTATCGAACTCTTTAAATTATGGGGTATATCCCCGGTGGTCCACAGACAATAGTTTGAGAAACCCTGCTATAGACTTTACGACTTATTTCGCATTTGTTTCCTAGTTATCTCTTAGATATTATTTGTTACGAGAAAATAGTATGATTAGGGTCTACACAGCTGTGGTGATGCATATTTTAGAGGGACCAACAAAAAAAATATTCCTGTCCTTTCATTTAGATTATACAATTTCTCATTTTTCATAAATGTAATTTGATAACGTTATATATTTGTTCGCTTTATGAGTTTTTTTAAGGGAAAAAATAAGTGTATATATTATCTAGTAAACATTCATTATGTTTCTAAGTCAAGAAAATAGCTACCATTTCTTTGATGATAGTGGCACATATTTGTCATGCTCTTATACTTTATTTGATGAGTTTTCCCTCTTTACCTCAGCCACAAAACTCTTACGGGTGACGTCTTGAGTTCATTAAAGTCTCCCAAACGGTCAGAAAAGATTGAGATGAATACGTATATGGGCATTAGAATTTCTGAACTTCCCACTAATGACAACAATGACAAAAATGGTGAGTGTATACATGAAAATATAGTATTAAATGTAATCTTCATAGATGTTTGTACCAGATTAGCTACTTCAATTCAGAAAATACAAATTGTACTCGTTCTCAGTAAGGACACTTTGTGTGACTCCAGTTAAATAATAGCAATGTATAACCAGTCCCACATAAATAACACAAATGCTTACGGTAATTGAATATAAGTCGATTGTTAGTTAATAGCCGCTGTCTGACTTGTTTCCTGGATAAAAAAGGACCCAAACAGATTCCATGGACGAACATATTTAACTATAAAAGGAGTGAAATACTTGAAATTCAAAGAAGATACATTCCATTGTTATGAAAAAAGCCACCTATATATATGAATCTAAAATAATTAAAATCTCCTCTAGTTAATGTTTTAGAAAAAATCAAATAAAATTTTAAATATAGACAGCATGATACACTCCTTAACACAAGTATACACATTCTGTGTATCAAAACTCAAAAGGCCTAACACATTAGAATATCTAAACTAATGTTATCTTTCGTTTTTTATTGTCTTTTGCGCTACACATTACCACTGAAAGCGGCCATTTTTTGTGTTTTTATTGTTGTTGAAATCCTCCCTTCTGAGTTCGTGCTGATAATCATTAGAATCAAACAGATTTTGAAGGACTTAAATCAAACATGAACTTGCATTCAAATGTCGGATACAATAAAAAAAATATTTTAAATTCATCATGGACTTGTATTACAAAGTTATGTAATTGTGTCTTAAATATATTTTTAAATAATGGGACAATAATTTTTCTATTTTACCTAAAAAAAAAAAAAACGATAGATCTACGTTTGAATCATTTAAGCTCTTCAAATTTTTCTCTGAAATCATAATGCTCTACTCCAACAATTTTCTTAAGATATACAAATAACGGTGAGATATTAATCTAGCCCTGTATTCAGGATTCAATTATTGATAGTATTGATAGCTCTTCCTCATTGGTTCGTTTTCGGCAGTTTGTTTTTATTTGGTAATCCAATAACGTTATACAATTCTGTAGAAGTGCTTGGGGGGGTCTTGTGTAATTCTCCCACTGCTCTCATTCAAGTAATAACAACTCGCAAGTCAGTTCGTTAATTATTTATTTAGATCAAAACTTCTCATCTTGCAATCGTTACGTTCTTAGTGCTCCATCTCTCTGTCCGTACTACGTTCTTAGTGCTCCATCTCTCTGTCCGTACTACGTTCTTAGTGCTCCGTCTCTCTGTCCGTACTACGTTCTTAGTGCTCCATCTCTCTGTCCGTACTACGTTCTTATTGCTCCATCGCTCTGTCCGTACTACGTTCTTAGTGCTCCATCTCTCTGTCCGTACTACGTTCTTATTGCTCCATCGCTCTGTCCGTACTACGTTCTTAGTGCTCCGTCTCTCTGTCCGTACTACGTTCTTAGTGCTCCGTCTCTCTGTCCGTACTAGGTTCTTAGTGCTCCGTCTCTCTGTCCGTACTACGTTCTTAGTGCTCCATCTCTCTGTCCGTACTAAGTTCTTAGTGCTCCGTCTCTCTGTCCGTACTACGTTCTTAGTGCTCCATCTCTCTGTCCGTACTACGTTCTTAGTGCTCCGTCTCTCTGTCCGTACTAGGTTCTTAGTGCTACGTCTCTCTGGCCGTACTACGTTCTTAGTGCTCCGTCTCTCTGTCCGTACTACGTTCTTAGTGCTCCGTCTCTCTGTCCGTACTAGGTTCTTAGTGCTACGTCTCTCTGTCCGTACTACGTTCTTAGTGCTCCGTCTCTCTGTCCGTACTACGTTCTTAGTGGACCAGACTCCCCCTAGGCACCCTCGGTTCAACTCGATGTCTCCCAGACTTCGTACATAGCGGCTTCCTGGCTTCTGAATCTTGGTCTAACAAGTCCCCGCCCTTATATTGCTAGCCATTGGTATGTGGGTGGTACGTGAGCCGCCGTCCTCATTAAAGCCATTAAAACGAAACAATATTCATAGTTCACACAAGTTCACATAAATTACATTTTGCATCTCCCTGAACAATCGTCAGTTTTACAGCACTAAAATCTTTGCTCTGGACAGTGACGATTATTCGTAACCTAACCACCCCACATTCCGTCGCCCTCTAGGCCTGAGAATGGTCACGTGAATTAAAGGGCGAGGGGAAGAGGCGGGGTCATGACATTTGGCTGGGGTGCACCCTTATCCAAGCGTTTCTCCACAAAACAAACAAGTATTTTTAACAAAGATTATTGTTATCAACAGCCTGTTTATTAATATCATCTTCCTCAATTATTTGCCAATCACTATCTCTAACTTTCAAACTCCAGCGGGCGATATCTTTTCTTTTTGCTTGATATAGTCAACAATCATAAGTAAAAGATCATTTGCAATTTCAAAAAGTAAATTCTCTTCACACCTATGACTTCGTGACAACAGTCCAACCAATGATTTGCCCCCCTTTGTCTATATCCGCAGTCAGCATTGTTTGTCTGTAATCTCCATGAAAGATCATTAAATTAATGAAATAGTCGCCATTCAGTGTACGTAGATTTTTGACATTTTAAAAAATTTTTGTCAGGGAGACTTCATCCAACAATTAATTGTTAAGTGAGTAATAGTTTTTATCCATGTTATTGTTGCGTTAAAAATCTGGATTTTTAAAAAAAAAATTTCGTTGTGATAATTGCAACATGCTGCAACACCCTCCAAGTTTGGTGTTATTTCCATAGTCTCTGAAGCAGTGATAGCTGTTTAGAACTCTCTCATTTCATTCGCAACGCTTTATTTACATCTGGATCCCAAATAGTTTAATCAGAAAACTAGTCATCTGGATGTCAGCGCCATAGTTATTGAAATCCGCTGATTTGCAAGCGACACTTATAATATTTTCTAATAGTTGCCCATTTTTAAAATTAGCCTTCATACATGGTTTTTTTACATTTTTGGAATTTAAAAGTTGAGACAGAAAGTTCTGTCTGTTAAATCAGGACTTATGCACTAACTATTTAAACAAATATTGTTTACATTTTTCATCGATTTGAAAATATCCTCTCAGCTTTGCCTCTATTTCAAAGCGGTCGCATAATGTTTGAAAACGGTGAGAAGATTATTTTAGCTTCGGGTCTTTTTACGTGGATAAAGAGTTAATGTCAAATAAGAGAAAACTGTTTTTGGTTGAAAATATTCTCTGTGCACTCAAAAGTCGTTTATAAATTTATATTTTATTTTATCGTCTCCTTCCCCAAATCATACGAATTCATTAGAGTTATCTTTAACTTAAAAAAAAGTATTTTGAGGAATTTACTTTTTTTATGTCAATGTAGTTTTTCATATAACCATTTGCAATTTTTGCGCAGCCATTACATTTCTAAATATACTTGTATGCATAATTGATGCTTTTCACAACAGCAAAACATCATTAATATTTGCCGAATACTTTTGTGCCAACTACATTTAGTAATCGACCAGCCATAGGCTGTAAATAACATTTCCATTTAAAACCTGGTAAATTTATCGCCTCGTCGACTTTAGTGTAATGTTCTCTAAAATTTTTGGAGTGCTTTATGTAAACAACACTTCTTTTCATTTTTTGTCTATTTTCTGCCAAAAGTTTATTACTGCGTTTAAAGCAAGCTAGATGTTCCTCGTTTTAATGTAATAGAGGTCAGGTGCTGTCTCCAATTAACTTATGCACCACAGTGAAATCAACAGCTATAGTTTTTTTTAGAAATAAAAAATGTGAAATTAGTAATATGTGATTGTGTAATGAACTAACAGTTATGAGTGATCTTATGTATTGGAGCTACTCATACTCTCCAAGTTTGTTGTGATCAGCAGAACCATAACGTAATTTATCATTATTTAGAATGTGCAAGTAACATTGCAATATGCCTAAATAAATAATATTATAGATTTCCTATGCAAATTGTTTGCTATTGCTTAAGCTATTTATTCCTAAGATCAAGAATGTATCAATAAATTTGCCCGGATGTGGCAGTAATTGAATTCACCTGAGATCCAAGCGAGAGTTAAACTTCTACAGATGATATTCAAACACGGGCAAGATCCTGTTAAGCTCAGCCTAAATGTAGAACTGAACTCTAAAGTTAGCGTGTTCTCTTGTTCAGTAAAAATTATGCTTTAATTATAATAAAATAAAGTGACGGTCTATATTCTTTCACGAGCTTCCTTTTGAAACAATTTTCTTTTTAAAATTGTTGTATCTTATTGTTCGGATAAACGTAGTGGAAATAATGTAGTTTCTGGTTATAATTATTTAAAAGCTGAATTTATTTCTCAAAATCGGTACACTGTCCTTACAGCAACCTACAAAACTTATAACTGTAAGGTTTCTTTTTTAAATAATTCAAGCAATATTACTTGTCGTCTGAACATGCAAAAGATATAATTTTTGTAATAAGAAAAATTTCTTCGACTGTAAATTTTTTATTTGTAATGCCAGATGGTTTAATTTTTTTCCCCAAGTAGTTTCTTAATGTTTATTTGTGTTTTTTCTAGGTGAAAATGAATACGAATATGGAAAAGAGTCCCCAATGGATGTGTATGAAAATATGACCTGTGAAGACCCACAATCAGCAAACAATGTTTCAGATGAGCTGTATGTTAATTGTGACAGTATTGCTAGTCAGCAGTAAAGTTTTATCATCCAAGAAAGATAGTGACTTTTTTTATTTAAAATGCTTATATTTCTTTCCCTTCTACTCATCTAACGACATAACGGGAGATTGACAAAAGCACATACAGATACAAATTTTTTGTAGGACGCAAACATATTTTTTGTATTCTCTGAAATAGCTACCAATTTTATTTATTAAATCTGCACAGAAACCATGCTACTTGCCATAGCAAGAATTAAGCCAATGTTCCCTCTAAAGTTCTGGTCCAAGTCGAAAATAAAAAGTCTCTTGTGCAAAAATGCCCAGCATCCAATATTGTTAAATAGTTTACGTAATGTGCTTTTCGGCAATTCTAAATTGATGCACTACGTTCGTCGGTCAGATATTTGTGCAGCCTTGCAGATTTAAGGAAACATTAACCAAGAAACATAGTGATACTTTTATTATTGAATATCAATACGCCAACCAAATTTGCTCTTACTGTATCTTATTTTTATACATTACTGATGCTGCTAACATACGGAGGATATTGCGTCATCTTTAGATGTAATAAACCTTACACATTAACTAATTGATGGAAAACATCATAAAATAAAACGCAACATTTTTTTTCAAACTTCAATGAAAAGTGAAACAATTTTTGTTGACAAAAAAGACCTTGTTGTTAAATTTTTATATATAGAATGTCCTATATATTAACTTTAAAAAGCATGTTACGAGTTAAACTATTCTATTCCAGTGACAAT
>MUZC01001162.1:35570-74551 GCA_002072015.1 Radix auricularia | reverse complement strand
TTTTTTGCGCTGAAGCTACACATAGTTTACAAGCAGGTCTACATCTCTTGATGCAGTACCCTTGAGTGGCCTATAATGTACTATGGGAACAAGTTGCCTTCCCTTACGATTATTTTGACTCCATTTACGGTAGGAGTACTAGTGTTATGTGAATACGGTCAAGGTTCGCTTGAAATAAATTCAACTCAAGCAATAAATAGAAGTTTAGCAGCAACTTTAATACGTGAACTTGAAAATACAAATGTGTAACTAGAAGATCTTTTTGTCAACAATTAATCAACAAGAAGTAGAAAATATGTCCAAACCTCAACTTTTAAAATACAACGTGAGGAACATTTTTAATACTAGTGCTGATCTCATAGTTAAACAATTTTTTTATAAAATATTAGCAGACCCCAGTCGTGCGTTGCAACAATCTCAGTAAAAGAGAATATTTAAGAATCTTATGTGTGATATGTTTTAAAAACAATTATGCCAGAAACCTACACGGAAGTGTGCAAAACAGTCCAAGTTCATTAGCAAATAGATAAATAAAATAATAATTTTAAAGCTTAAAAGAAAAGAAGAAAAAATGACATTACAGGGCCAGGCTCTAAAATGAGTTATAATTTGTACTCAAGCTATGTTTCTCAAAACTGTGTAAAATTCATTGGGGAATGAAATTATTAACGTGCACTACAAAATCATTTGGGGACGCCTCCCCGAGGAAAGGAAATTAAAGAGTTCAGTTCCCTATAGTAATCATTTATGAACAAAGATTGGTAAGATCCGTTATTTTCTCAGTCACTTCAGGTAGCACTAATTTTTATAAAGGTAATGTAAGAAAAAAATGGCATTTAAGGACTCCTGTGCCCATTCTATGCAAGTTGTCAATTTCAAATAGCTGTTCCTTTTAATTTAGTATCATCATGAATATATTCCTCTAGATATGTTAAGCATCTACCAAAAACAGACATTCGGGGCACCGTCCCAGAAGGAATTGACATTATAAGTTCAGTGCCCTGTAGCATTTTAATATTGGCTACCAAGATTTTATTTGAAATTTTTTAAAGATCAATTCTTTTACACAAAACTTAACGCATAAAATATTAAAATTTAAGCAAAAAAAATAATTAAAAAATGACATGATAAAACCCATTCAGTGCAAGATGTAAAGCTGAAAACACCTGTTAATTTCAATTTGTATGATAACACGTGTATTTGTCATTATTTGTCAAGACCATTAAAATTTGAATGGGCAAAATATATTAAACATTTACTGAAAAGTTTGGTTAAAGTCCATCAATTTACCAAGTAGCTAGCGCTTAAACTATTTTTATATCGCTAATATAAGCACACAAAAAATCATTAAGGGACCCAAGACCCATTCAGGGCAAGATATAAAGTTCAAAACATCTGTTCATTTGAATAAGGATAATAATGGATACCTTTATAATTATTTGTCAAGAACTTTAATAATTAAATTTGTGACTAAAATCTTAAACGTTTACAAAAACAGGTATTTTTGGCCCCCAGCCCTGAAAAAGTTGCAATTAGGAGTTTAGTGTCCTATGGTATTTCAATATTGGCTATCAAGTATTTTTACACAAAGTTTGGTTAAAATCCATCAATAAATCAAGTAGCTAATGCATAAACTAATTTTTATTTAGGTCATAAAAGAAAAAAAACTTCTTTAAGGGCCCCATGGCCCATTCAGAGCAAAATATAAAGTTCAAAACAGCTGTTCATTTAAGTAAGGATAATAATGGATAAATTTATCATTATATGTCAAGACCTTTAATAATTGAATTCGGGAATAGAATCTTATACATGTACGAAAACAGGTATTTTTGCCCCCAGCCCCGAAGGAGTTGCCATTAGGAGTTTAGTGCACTATGGTATTTTAATACTACTTGTCAAGTATTCATATACAAAGTTTGGTAAAGATCCAAAAATATAGCAAGTAGTTAGCACTTAAACTAATTTTTATAGTCCTCATTTTAGCAAAAAATGACATTATGGGCCTCCAGCGCCACAAGTATTTTTAAATTGAGAGAAAAAAGTTGACAATAACTATTCCACGATCATTTTGAATAGTCTCAGGTTTTTGTAGACATTTTTTTTTAAAGATCAAGTCATCTACTCATTAGCTAACACATAAACTTATTTGTTATAGCTTTTATTATTAAATTATGATATTTAGGGCCCCAGGGCCCATTCACCACAGGATATAAATTTGAAAACACCTGTTTATTTTAAGATGGATAATAATGGATACATTTATCATCATTTGTCAAGATTTTTAATAATTGAATTGGAGAATACAATTTTAAAAGTTTATAAAAATTAAGTATTATGGGCCCCCAGCCCCAAAAATGCGGTCCTTAGGAGATACTATCTATAGTATTTTAATATGGGCTATCAAGAATATAATTACAAAATTTGGTTAAGATCCATCAAGTTATCAAATAGATAGCGCTTAAACTTATTTTTATATAGCTCATATATTCAAAAAATGACATTAAGGGCCCCCGGCGCCCCTTTAGAGCTAAATGGAGAAGAAAGTAGCCAGTTACAATTACGGAAGGGTACTCAAAAGTTTCAAAATTGTTCATGACGATCGAATAAATGGTTTAGTCAACTATATAGGACAAGCACAAACACACACACACACACATACACACACACAATCACACACACACATACGGACATACTTTGATTTTTATATATATAGATAATATACACGTAATACAAAATGATGATTCTCGGTTTGCCTGGAACTTTGATGTTCAGTGTAAAAAATGAAGCCCATCCTATTAAGCTACTAGTATAATACGTCTGGACAAAGGAATAGAAAAAAAAAATTCATTCATTCAAAACCTCTCCAGCAATTCTACACACTTAAGTGTTAATTTAAAGTAATTTATTTAAAACAACATAATATATAACTAAATTTTAACTTTGGAAAGCGATGTATTTTTCATGAATAAAATCTAATAGAATGTACTAAATTATAATAAATTGTAACGATCGTTATAATACGTAGATCCTCTGTTTGGTTCTAAGGCTCGTACACTCTGTACGGATATGTTTTCTAGACTGGCTTTATTGGAGTTCAAGCAATCGCTGAGATTATATGAAACAGAGTAAAAAAAAAACAAGTTCACTAGAGTCATCAAACGAGATCAATAAGTCAACTAGCAGAGAACGAATACAACAAAACGTTGAAGTTCTCACAGAGTACAAATTCATTAATCAAGACTAACAGTCAATACAATGACACAATTTGGATTAACAATGAGAACATTGACACAACTCCAGGTGTACACTGAGAACATTGAAATCAACCTAAATGTACACTGAAAAATGACATAACTCCAGGTGTACACTGAGAACATTGAAATCAACCTGAATGTGCAATGACAAAATGACATAACTCCAGGTGTAAAATGAGAACATTGAAATCAACCTAAATGTACAATGAAAAAATGACACAACTCTAGGTGTACACTGAGAATATTGACATAACTCTAGATATACACATAGAACATTGACACAAATCTAGGTTTACACTGAGAACATTGACATAAATCTAAGTGTTATGGTCGGATGTTATGGTGTGGTAATGACTTAAAAGGGGTACATAATAGCTATTGTAGTGTGCACACTAGGCTATTGTGAGTCTTACAAACAAAGACGCACAAGGAGTGAAAGGATATTGAGAGAATGTCGGTTTAGAGTGTTATCAACATGAAGAATAGTATTGTTGGGTATTGTTGATGATAGTAAATATAGTATTGATCGTTGATATTGTTGTGGATAGAAATAGAATTGACTTATTTTTTATACATATTAAACATACAGATTATTTCAATGATATTTGACTTGTTTTGACTTTAGCCTGCCTTTCAAAGGACTGTGTCTCATTTTTCTTATAACCGTTATGAACTCAATCACTTATATCTGTGGCTAAGGCGGACCTTGATCCCCCTAGACAACGAATTCGCTACACTAGGTGTAAGTTGAGAACCATGACACAAATATAGGTGTACACTGAAAACATTGACACAAATATAGGTGTACACTGAGAACCATGACACAAATATAGGTGTACACTGAGAACATTGACACAAATATAGGTGTACACTGAGAACATTGACACAAATATAGGTGTACACTGAGAACAATGACACAAATATAGGTGTACACTGAGAACATTGACACAAATATAGGTGTACACTGAGAACATTGACACAAATATAGGTGTACGTTGAAAACAATGACTAAACAATATTGGCAATCTAACCAATTTAGAACTATTGAAGTTCAAATCAACAAAAGACGAGATACGATATCGCTTGAAGTGTTAAATGAATATACCTTGAATCAGCACATAGCACAACTGCATCAATAAACATTACCTTGAAAAAAAAGCTTTAGCAAAAACATATTTGCTGGCACTGTAGTTGTAGGACACAGCCTGTAGTTGATGTGTTATTAAAATAAGAAATGGAAGAAAAGAATGATACATTTAAGTAGAATTAGGAGACATTTAACTTGAATATACCCCTTATCTAAATAATACGAGGAATTTTTTACTTACTTACTAAGTATTAATCCGCTGTAAATTAACGCTAATGAAGCTGTTTTTAAGACAATCAATTATAATTTGGAAGAAAAAAAGTACTATTTTAAATTGATATCTAAATAATGTTTACAGTGAACTTACATAATTAATTGCTACAATAATTGAATCATAATCTTAAATGATATAATTAATTATTTTGAGTGTTATTTCCCTTTCATCCCAGCCACCAAACTTAAGCCGGTAAGACCGTCTCAGACCAACGTAATCAGGACAATGTTCGCGGCAGTTCGTCTACGGCCCCCACGACGTCAGCTAACACAGTGATGAACACGTATATGAGTTTAGACGTTATTATCCTCCACTATAGTGGGAGCAAAGACCAAACAGGTGAAAATATACATGCAAACAAAGTGTAACATCAATCACACATTTGTAGTAACTTCCATTAACACACATCAATAAACAGCAATGGTAATTTGTGAACCTTTTGGTTAGGGCTGCGGAAATTATCGATTAATTTCTCGATTTATCCGTAAAAATGTTATCGATTAAAATTACATCTATTGCAGTCAAAGAACATCATTTGTTACATGAGCTATATTGTTCCACACCAGTGTCAGGGTTATGAGAATCACTGTGTGTTAAAGCGGTTGGTCTGGGTGAAAACTAGCCAAAGTGGACAATTCTTTTGTGAACGCTTATCACGTGGGGCGTTTATCAGAGGAGAGAGTCCATGCAAGGGTCACTCCAGACCAGTCGGATATATAATTCGCGTATATATCAGCAATCAGGGGGACACGAGACAAGGAGACAAGTAAACACAGAGATATAGAGTCAACGGGACGGACTCTAGCATTGCCCAGAGTCGGTCAGTTGGACCGAGGGTTGATATGATATTGAAGGTAATGTGCACGGAGTTGTGGTGCTTAATAGTTATGTACATAGATTGCGAGCTGCAGACTCGCGAGAATAAAGAGTATATTTAAGTACAATTACTTGTGTCAGTTTATGTACGCAAGCTAGCGTTGGAGTGAAGGGAAAGAACACTAGATCACGACAACCATATTTTTAACACAAAAAGTCCTCAAAAGCTTTTAATAAATCCTGGCCTGTATTTGTGTCTTTGAGTCATTTAACACTAATTAATTTTTCAGTAAACTCGATACGAGTGTTTGTTCCTCATATAAAATAACAACAATCGTGATTCGTTCTGTACATAGGTATTTTCGTCCAAAGCAAGAGACTAACACGAACACTCTTTGCTGAAGTTGTTGCAGCAAATTGCTACTTATTTGTTAAACACTTAAAAAATGCTGTCAAATTTTGTTTTCTGTTCTGTACAGGTAATGCTTGACTAATCAAACAAACATTTTTTGAGGAATTCGCTATATGGAAAAAAGCTTGTACCGTTGTACGATCTTATTGTAAATCACCAAAGTGGCTTTGGTTGCCGCATCTTGTAATAACTTATTAATGACTGTTTGATAAAAACAGTTTGCTTCTTTTGTAAAATATTTATGGAACTCTTGGTATTTCGTTTGATAAATTGCTTTGTGGTGACGTTTTAAGTGGTACTTTCTAAAGACGCCCACACAGTCACGACACAGCAAGCTGACTGCTTCCGAAACTCGTTAAGGAGTATTTAGCTGTCTATGCGTTTTTAAAAACACATTAGTCTTTAATCTTTCCTTTTTCGCCGAAATCAATGAAAAATCATTGCAGATGAACAGGCAGGCTTCAGAGCAGCAAGGAGCACAACGGAGCAATTATTTAGCCTGCGAGTGCTCTGTGAAAAACACCTAAAACACCAGAGCGACCTCTTTCATGTCTTCGTAGACTTTAAATAGGCGTTGGACAGAGTGTGGCATGCGGCACTATGAGCAACTATGCACAAATTCATTGTTAATGCTAACCTCTTTGCAGTGATAAATAACCTGTACAACAGAGCAACCAGCGCAGTACTCTACAACAGCAAGCTGGGAGATTGGTTCAGACCACTGTTGGTGTCAAACAAGGGTGTTTACTCTCCCCAGTTCACTTCAACCTCTTCCTTGAAAGAATTATGTCAGATGTGCTAGAAAACCATGTCGGAACGAACGGAATTGGAGGGAGAACTATAACTAACCAACAGTTCGCCGATGACATAGACGGCCTAGCTGGCAGCGGGGACGAACTACGGGAATTCCTTGCAAAGCTAGAGAAGACATTAAAGACCTATAGCAAGAAATCAATGCAGAGAAGACCAATGTAATGGCAAACAGTAAATTCACAAGTGAAATTCGAATAAACGAGCAAAAACTCGAGGTGGTTCCTACCTTTAAATATCTAGGGGCTCTAATATCCGATGGAGGTTAAAAGCCAGAATTTTTGGCTAGAATGGCCCAAACAACTGCAGCATTAAGCAAACTTAAACACATCTGGCAAAGCAAAGAGCTCTCCATGAGATCGAAATTTCGACTAATGTGCTCTTTGGCGATGCCATTCTTCCTATATGGTTGTGAGGGTTAAACGCTCACCGCAGACCTCCAAAGAGGAATTAATGCTCTAGATATGAGATTATGTCTTCGAAAGGTACTAAACATCTCCTACATGCTGCACATCACGAACGAAGCGGGCCGCGATAAAATAAGTGTTGTCATGGCCCTTACGAGGACCTTCTCATCTCAATTAGAAAGAAGAATTTACGATGGTACGGACACGTAAAAAGATCTGGAGGTCTCTCAAAGACGATATTGCAAGGCACAGTCCAGGGGAGACGAAAAGAGGCAGACTAAGTAAGAGTTTGGAGGACAATATCAAAGAGTGGACCGGCATTTCATTTAGCGAATCCCAGAAGGCAGCTCAGAAACATGACACATGGCATGAGCTAGTGTGCTGCTTAAATGGTGCCCCAACAACCCAGCGTCGGGTTAAGGGACAATTCAGTTCTGTTCAGTCAATGAAAAAATCAACGTCTATTCGCATTTAATTTACAACTTTTATGAAGCCGTTCAAATTATAAATCGTTAACAAAGCCACTTTGAGTTGGGCTGAAATGAAGTTTTGAATAGGGATGTTAACAATTAATGACTAATGATCACTAATCGATTTTCGGTCCTAAAATCCCTAATACCAAGAATGAACAAATTTTACGTCAGCTATAAGAGTTTCTAAAGAGCGCTTTTTCTGAAAACACTTGAGTCTTTCAGGTTAGACAAGCGAATCTGCCATCTCAGGTCACACATGCATGTCCGTTATGAGGTCACAAAAACGTGTCTGTTACCAGGTCACACAAGTGTGTCTTTCTTTCTCTTTTCAGTAGACAGCTGGAGGAAAAAATCAGAAAAAATGTAACGGCTAAAAATTACCTGTTAATAATCCCGGCTTTTTAATTTCCTTTAGGGTTTACGGAAAATCCCGTATGCTAACTCCACTATTGCCCATTTTACGTATCAGTAACTTAAATAAGTTGTAATGTTTCTGATCAACCGTATATTTCTGTTTCAGTTCAAGCATTATTCTACAACCAGTATCACGTGGCTAGGAAGTAGATAAAGACTTTCCGTGTGTGAACACATTCAACAGAAAAAAGAAAATTACATAACATTATCATCTCTAATCAATGGTCGTAATAACAAGACAGTTGGCTCTAGACGTTGTCTGGCAAGATACAAGTTTGTCTACTGTAAAACTACATCAGATTTGTATAATAATGGTAACATGATTGAGATTACAATATGTAAATCGAATAATAATGTTCAACACATCATATTTTAAAAATGTGTTTTCCTTATTTCTAACTAGTTACGATGTAAAATGTAGTCTGAATAAAAAAAAATCGTTAAATTATGTCACAATCGTACAAGGAAGTGCTATCAGGCATTTTTTAAAAAGCCCAAAGTCAATGTAATAAAGATCGAAATGTCATGTCTCAACAGACAATTAGATCGAAGCCTTTTTCTGTTGTGGTTCAAATATTTAAATAAGATAGATCAGACTTAAAACTGACGTTTTTATCTTAAAAAAATACAACTTTAGAAATATATTTTGATGGACAAATTTTTCATTTAAACTGTGATATGTGCTATTCAAATGTTGTTCAATGTAAATGGTGGAACTGAAATAAGGCTGGGTAGAAAAAAAGACGTTTATTGAATGATTAACTGTTAAGTCAAAGCAAAAACCAATCAGAACGGTGACTTATTTCTTGAACTAAACATGGGAGATGACTTTATTGCACTGCGGTTTTTCTTTTTGTTTTGATTTGATCGCTCAAGGAGGCTTTTTGCCCATTCTTTCGTGACTTTAGGACGTAATTGTTAGGCTTACTAATACCCTATTTAACAAACCGTTTTAATGTTATTCAAAGATATTTACATTATAAGAGTCTAATGTCATGGTAAGCTATTTCACATTGTGGCATTCTAATATCATTGATAAAGGATTAGATTATCACATTTAAAGGTAGCTGGTGAAAGTGTTGTTTTTTTTTTGGCCATTCTAAAGTCGGATGTCGTTAGAGCCTTGCCTGTCATGCTTCGTTGCTCTTTTGAATGAAGACTGAATTATCGTAATTCAAAACATTTTTCATTATCTTTAGCAGGAAGTGTATTTCAAATTTTTACCCTATGGAAACCTGCTGCTTACGGCGACAGTACAGATGCGCAACTAAACTGTATAAGTGTGATATTAGCAAAAGGTTTAGTAACCTAATGAAATTCGGATCTTTCTGTTTGATCATTCTAACATTTTTGTGTCACTTCTTGGTGAGTAAAACTACTGTAACTATTACATAAGAAAATATTAAAGAAACATTTTAATCTTGAATCTGAAATTTTAAAAAATACATTCAAGGGTTATGAAACAAAAAACGTATGATAAAATTACGGCATAAAAAATTATGCATATTCAACGCAAAGAAGGCCTAATAATATAGATCAAGTATTCAAATTATTCAGTCTAAAATATTTCATTTTATCCTTGGTTCAGGATTTTTTCAAAGGCGTATAAGTAATTAACTGTAGACAAGAAAATACACATGAACTTAATGTACTCTATTCCCTGACTTATGTAGACTGTATATATCGTTTATAGTATTATAAGATATAAAGGGAAAAAAAAACGTCAATGCAATAAATAGATACTAGAACATTGAATAATTGTTTATTATTCTCTCCCGCGTCGTACCATACGCCACTAATAATTTAGTGACGGGTGAAAACTTTCTGAAAAAACACAGTTGTCTAAATGGGGTGGTTTGGGCAAATGACTGTGAGTGAATGAAAAGAAAGAACTCTGGAGAGAGCAACATATAATATATACTTTACTGAAAACAATTTTTGGAAGATACAGACATATCTTTTTGAAAGTTTGGCCCTATTAGCAAACCAAACCAGATAGAATCGAAGAGATCAATGGAAAGGCAACGTGGCTCAGACGACTGGAGGAGATCCCAAAGCGACTGGGAACACAAATGCGATGAGGTACACACTGCTGCTGGTACATACATTTGCGCATGCCTGGAGAGCGAGTGAGGGCACCTAAAGTATTCATTTTATGAAAGCAATTTTTGAGGAGACTGTGTGACTACTTTTCTGTCACTGAGCACAACAGAGAGCACGAAGTTGTTATGCCAACGTTGAGAAACGAAGCTTACATCCGTGTTGCGAAGTCAAGTTCGAAAAGAAAGTGGGAAATAAATGGGCACAAACAGTAACATTTTAAAACATTATAAAAGTAATGTCTTACCTGGGGCTAGCACCTACGACCTTCCGCGTGTTAGGCGAATGTAATAAATAAGAAACACATGCTATTCTGTTGTTCTGAAAGAACAAAGTAATTGACTTCAATTGAACAAATGGTTGGAATCGATGACCCCTCACCCTCTGCACTACATTTTCTTGCCAGCTGTTGGATCGGTGGGGTTAGACAGTTTGCTTGGTGTCCGGCATGGTTGAACCACGAGGAGAATTATGTAAATAGATACTGAGGTATAAAGTGTGATTGTTTCCTTTCCTGCAATCTTGTAATGATTGAATGTTATATCACCATAACAGTTTTTCAACTCCTACAGGTCGTCCATTCAGATAACGCGCC
Organism: Radix auricularia; assembly: GCA_002072015.1. Taxonomy (NCBI): domain Eukaryota; kingdom Metazoa; phylum Mollusca; class Gastropoda; family Lymnaeidae; genus Radix; species Radix auricularia. The sequence goes on along the minus strand of MUZC01001162.1, from coordinate 63,909 downwards.
AAACTGTTCCACACAGTCTTTACTCATTCCTTATGATGGTGTCTGTTCTAGCTCCTCTCAGTGCATTACCGGATATTGTGATGGTCTTTGTCGATGTCCTGCTAACACCTACTACCACAACTGCTCGGCGTCTTGTGTATTAAGTAAGTGACATTCTCAGGCTGTCATACATTTAAGTCATTGTCATCTCTCAGGTTCAGGCAAGAAGTTGCTTTCCTTGTTTTCACACAATTAGCATAAAGTAGGTTATCGTTTAGTTTAAAACCAAGATTGGCGTGACAGTTACCTTGGTCATCCCACCCGCCTAACTTCAGGTACACCACCCACATAGAAATTGACCGAAAGGATCCTAATCATTGGAATTAATATTTATTTGTCTATAGATAATTCAAATAATGAATTTAATGTTTTGCAATATTTTTTAAAAACTTTTTCTGAGTTTCAGTACCTCAATTACAAGTTATCTATAAGAAGTTTTGGCACAAAAATGTAAAATGAATGCATTAAATAATTTATGGATGGATCTTTTCTTGTTATTGATAGTGCGATCAAATAATGGTTATCTTACTTGGCATGTTACCGATGTTTGTAAAATATGATACATCTTATTGTCTCTATAATTTTGAGAGGCGCTAGCACAACTAAAGCTAAAATAATCTATAAAGTTAGTTTTTACAATGTTTTTCCTTATTAACTTCCAGACTGTAACACAATAGCCACCAGTCTATTTGGTCAGATTGTAAGCAATGGCTACCCGTACCAATATCCAAATAATGATTTGTGCATGTGGAATTTAATGGGAATTCCAAATTCTTATTACGTCATAAGGTAATTGATATACAGTACATAGCTAGTTCTTAGTATTGATATACATTAAAAAGCTAGTTCTTAGTATGTATATACAGTACATAGCTAGTTCTTAGTATTGATATACAGTACATTGCTAGTTCTTAGTATTGTAGAAAAGTTTTTTGGCCGTGTAATACTAACATGATTACAGAGTTTAATCCCCTAGTCTATCCAGAATCACAGTGCGGGTTCCGGGCTGGTCGGTCTACCATAGATTTGGTTTCGTCTTGCGGCAGCTCTAGGAAAAAGGAAGAAAGTGTCAAATGCCACTATACATTACCTTTTGTGGATCTTTCTTAATCCTTTGATTTAGTCAGTGGCAACGGGCAATTCAAAATCCTGGAAAAAAGTTGGCTACCCCCCACAGCAACTCGCCATCATCAGAGATTTCAATGAAAATATGCAGGGCACAGTACAGTTCGATGGAGTTTAGTCAGAAGCCTTTCGAGTCAGCAGTGGAATTAAGAAGGTTGTGTACTCGCACCAACACTATTAGCAATATTCTTTTTAGCATTGCTTCGATAAGCATTCAACGAAATCAGTGATTGAAGCAAGTTACACAAAAGAGCTGATGGAGGATTTTTTAACACTGCTCGCCTCCGAGCTGAGACCAAAAAGACAGATGTCATAATTAGAGGGCTGCTTTTGTGAAGGGTGTTCTAAATCCTTAATGAAAGACGTCTAAAATGGTTAGGAAATGTAAAAAGAAAGATCCCGGTTTGTATCCCCATGGACCTCCTATATGGAGAACTGGCATCGAGAGAGAGGAAGACAGGTCGCTCACGTCATCGATTTAAAGATGTCTACCAGAGACATGAAAGTAGCCAGAAAAAAAATTGACTGGGAACGCATTGCAAAAAGTCCAATCTGCGTAGCGCACAGTTATCAATGAGGGTGTCATAGTAGCCGAGGAGTGAAGGATGTAGGAGGCTACAGGCAAAAGATCTAGGAGAAAGGCGTAACTATTGGGAAGCACAGAAATTGTACTAAAAAGCTGTGGAAAAGATGTCGACTCAAGGGTACTTCCTTTTAGCCATACATGAAAATTGAACCCAACCCAAAGATGTAACACCATCATCTCGTGAGACGGATGAATTCATACGACACTGAGATAACACACATTACGAAATAAATTCGTTCAAGAAAAGCCAAAAAAAAAACGTCCATAAGAAAACGAATTGTGGTTTATAATCTTTATAGTTCGTAACAGAGTGTATTCGTTGGTAACATGATGTATTTGTAGCCCGAGGTAACGCTCTATTGAAATATAATATCTTTGGTGCCCCTTAAATTGAAATTGAAATTTATAAATGGAATGTCACGATTTCCATCCTAAGAAAATAAAGAAGACTTTTAACTACAAGTTAAATCTTAGAATACAAATATATAATTTAGTTGTTTGTTTTGTTGGAAAATTATTTCTGAAATTTATAATGATTTTTATTTGTATGGTTAATTTTCCCGCAGCAATAATTGTTAGGAGTTCGGCGAAGTTGTTTTCAAAGATAGGCGTTTGGTGAACTAAAGTTTCCGTCAAATACACCAGGTTACATTTTTAAACAGTTAAACAAGGTTCACGTTTTTATCAAATTAAAAAAAATTCAATTTTTCATCATTTACATTGTTTACAATGTCTCGTCATATAAACCATTTCACCCTTACTTTTCTTCAGCATCACTTACATGGACATAGAAAATTGTTTCAACTGTAGTTGTGACTCCGTCAAGATATTTGACGGTACAAGTGTATGGAGTACTCAGTTAGCAATGTTTTGTAACAGAGACGACCCAACGACAAAGATTGTAGCTTCTACATCTAATTCAATGCAAATTGTGTTTACAACTGATGGTTCTAGACCTGGAAAGGGATTCAGTTTATCTTACCATCTGATAGGTACAACAGTGTTTCTTATGTTAAGATTATAGAATAGTCCTATCACGAGTATTTCAGAAACCAATGGTTTATTTCACCAATTACTAAACAAAAGTTTAAGTTATTTTTAAAAGTTAACATTTTGATACAAATATTATTCTATCCTTCAAATTGATATAAGATTAATATTTTTAAAACTTAAAGAAAAATTCAGTTTCATTATATTATCTTGCATATTCATCTTACATTTTACAACTACCGCAATAACAAATATACCTGTTAGGTTTAGATAACGTGATTCATTTATTTTTAGATTACAATGCAATCATAACTGAGCCACGTCATGGTTACAGCGTTAGTCCTGGTTCACCACACAAGTACCCGGCGAGTTCCTACTTCTCCTGGACCATTGTTGGGAGTTCCGATAGTTTGATTTCTTTACGGTGAATGACTACACGATTAGTTATATATCTGATAGGAGTTAAATTATAAAAAATATATAAGCAAATTGTCTAGTTGTCGTAAAATACAATCATTGACACTGTGACTAATTGATTTCTTTTATAGACTAAAAACACCTTGCTGAGACCAGTAAATAAACAAGAATGAGGCAATGCCTAACATCGAGCTCCTCTTTCATTGTGAATTGTTTATGTGTTTTATTGTTTTGTTAATGTTATTTCTGGATTAGGTTGTTCATTGTGGATCAATTTTTCGGACCAGCTACGGTTTTCATGTCTGAAAATGTTGGACTGTTTAATTAGGGGCTTTTTTTCTTTGTGAGGCTCCACGCTTTTGTCCGACTACAAGTTCAGCCATCTTTGTTATGACGATCAGCGCTCGGACAAGCCCACGAAGCGGACAATAGCAATAGCAAGGCCCGACAGCACAAAGGTGGGCGACCAATTCAATACACAAGACATTGTCTTTTATCAATGAACACGAAGCATTCACCCATGAAATCAGAACTGACGTGTATACTTAAGGATCTGTGTATTGGCCGGAACCTTTCTCAGAAGCGTACATCTCGTGGTGGCAATGCTAAACAGTGACAAATCCTTATTACCAAACAAAGATCAAACTCTGATTTTCATGTTGATGAGGACAGCCATCAACGCTCATATATCATAACCAATGTTAGACCTATCACAATGTCTCCCAACTGTACAGGTGAGGACAGCCATCAACGCTCATATAACATAACCAATGTTAGACCTATCACAATGTCTCCCAACTGTACAGATAGAAATATCTGCATCGCATCAGTTAACCTTCAAGCATTTGGTTTATATGACAAACATACAGCTGTATGCGAATTTATCATGTGGTTGCTATGGTATGAATGCTAATTTATTACTTATATGTATGTTATTACCTTCATGTAAAGCGCCGTAAGCCCAGTTCCTTACTGGGATTCATCGCTGAATAAATTATAAATGTATAATTTTTTATGATTAAAAAAGCTTGTTTAATTTCATTATTTAATCGTTAAATTTCTAGCTAATTTTTCTAGCTTTAAGATATTTCTTATAGAAATTAATTTTATACCTTGTCAATTGAATCCCCTCCCTCTTTTAACAGTCTTCTAAATGTAACGACTGAGGGATTGTGTTACGATCCCATCAGTATCTATGACGGGAACAAGACAAACACGAGGCTGCTAGCTCAGTTCTGTTCAAGTAATTATTCTCAACCAAGATTTGTGTCTTCTGGGAACGATCTTCACGTTTTCTTCAGTACTGATGGATCTGTAGAGTACTCAGGATTTTTGGCTAATTATGAAATCAATGGTAGATTATTACATTTTTGGCCAACTATGAAATCAATGGTAGATTATTACATTTTTGGCCAACTATGAAATCAATGGTAGATTATTACATTTTTGGAAAACTATGAAATCAATGGTAGATTACTACATTTTTGGCCAACTATGAAATCAATGGTAGATTATTATATTTTATGCCAACTATGAAATCAATGGTAGATTATTACATTTTTGGCCAACTATAAAATCAGTGGTAGATAATTAAATTTTGGCCAACTATGAAATCAATGGTAGATTATTACATTTTTGGCCAACTATGAAATCAATGGTAGATTATTACATTTTTGGCCAACTATGAAATCAATGGTAGATTATTACATTTTTGGCCAACTATGAAATCAATGGTAGATTATTACATTTTTGGCCAACTATGAAATCAATGGTAGATTACTACATTTTTGGCCAACTATGAAATCAATGGTAGATTATTACATTTTTGGCCCACTATGAAATCAATGGTAGATTATTACATTTTTGGCCAACTATGAAATCAATGGTAGATTATTACATTGTTGGCCAACTATGAAATCAATGGTAGATTATTACATTTTTGGCAATTTATGAAATCAATGGTAGATTATTACATTTTTGGCCAACTATAAAATCAGTGGTAGATAATTAAATTTTGGCCAACTATGAAATCAATGGTAGATTATTATATTTTATGCCAACTATGAAATCAATGGTAGAAAATTACATTTTTGGCCAACTATGAAATCAATGGTAGATTATTACATTTTTTGCCAATTATGAAATCAATGGTAGATTATTACATTTTTGGCCAATTATGAAATCAATGGTAGATTATTACATTTTTGCAAATTATGAAATCAATGGTAGATTGTGACATTTTTGGCCAACTATGGAATCAATGGTAGATTATTACATTTTTCTCATTAAATATTATATTTAAATTATATTTTATTTTGTTACTTTCTTGTCAGATTAGTTTCATGACACGATAAAAGTAATTGTAAAATATCATTCACCTTATAACATGTTAAACTTTGCAAAGAAGCAGCCCAACTTATAGTAAATTAATCTATATTATATATTCTGAAAATGTTTTTCCACCTAAACTTCCAGATTGTAACTTACACGTCAGTAACTCATCCGGTATAATCGTCAGTCAAGACTAACCGAAAAAGTATTCTAACTTTCATTTGTGCATGTGGAATTTTAAGGGAACTCCAAATTCTTACTATGTCATTAGGTAATTGATATACAGAGATACTTCATTCGTTCAAGGACTGGGCTATAACCCAAAATCTATGTATACATTTTCGTTTAAAGTTATTTTTGGTATCCCAAATAATTTTAATCAAGGGGGCGTTCGTAGCCCGAGGTACCAATGTATTGAAAAAATCTAGAAAATTTAAATTTTGAATTTAAATTAACGTATACTTAATAAAATAAATTGTCACATTTTTTTAAATTAAGAAAACACAAAGAAGAAAATATCAACAAATACAAATGTCTTAATATCATTTATTTGTTATTGTCAGGAAAAACCTTAAGCTATTTATGATTATTGTAGTAGGATAAATATTTTAGCAGCAACAATAATTTGGTATGAACGAGCTTCATTTTAAACTTAGCTGTTTGGGGAATGGTCAACTTTCCGTGATATAACCAGATTCAAAATTTCTACATTTTTATTAGTTTCAAAGTTACATCAGATAATCCATTTCATGTTTTCTTTCTGTCAGCGTCACGTACATGGACATTGAAAACTGTTCCAACTGCTCTTGTGACTCCCTCAAGATATATGACGTTACAAGTACAGGGAAAACTCAGTTAGCAATGTTTTGTGACAGAGACGACTCAAGGACAAAGGTTTTAGCTTCTTCGTCTAACTCCATGCAACTTGTGTTTCAAACTGATGGTTCTGTTATTGGAAGGGGATTTAGTTTATCTTATCAACGTTTAGGTACGAAGTGTATTGTTGTGTTTATTTTATAGAATAATCATTTCACGAGCTTTCTGTGACAAATGGTTTATTCGACAAAAATAGTAAACGTCTTTTGAATTTATTTTTCAAAATGAACATTTTTTCTTCAAAATTTTAAATGACCATAAATATATAATTGTATCTATCAAATGAAAATAGTGCTTTCTATTCTTAAAACTTATTTTAAATTCAGTATAGTTATTCTATCTTGGATATTCAACTGATATTTTAAAATTACAGCTATAACAAATATCCCAATAATGAACAATTAATGTATTAAGTTATTGAATTTAATTTTACTCTTGTAATGTTCAGAGTGTGAGTCAATTTTAAACAATACAGTAGGTGACATCGTTACTCCAGGCTTCCTTCAAGGCTATGTTGGTAACATCAGATGCAGCTGGGCAGTGCTGACCAATCCTAATAAAATTAGATTTCTCAAGTCCGATTACTTCGAAAACAATTTTACATTTCAAAAACTATTATAAAAATTGAAGTTAGATCAAAATAAAATACATTATGAACTTTATCTTTAAGAATTAATTTGTAATTAAAAAAGCAATGTCTAGGTTTTAATATTCAATTAATTATGCTTGACTATTATTATTTGTTAGCCACAATAAATCAAGTAAATTGTCTTACCTAAATTTCTGCTATTGAATAAATAAAAACAGTTGCTGTTTTCTGTTGCAGTATAAATCAAATTTATTTCAATGGCAACAATGACTGCATATTTAATCATCTAAAAATCTATGATGGAAGAGACATTCAGTGTCCACTCATTGGCACATTTTGCTATTCAAACTAAACAGCTACAATAGTTTCAAACTCGAACTACCTACATTTCGTTTTAGAAACGGATGAAAGTCGTAATTATAAGGGATTCATAGCAACCTACAGTAGTGTAGGTATGTATGATGCATTACATTTTTTTTTCATTAAAATAAAAAAAAACTTAACATAAAATTTCAAAGACCTCCTTGTAGGCGAATGATTTTAACAAAAATTTAATAAAAAAAGAAATAGGTTTAAATTTAAATAAATATATAAGATGTTTGAAAATGTTTCCCAAAATATTAACATTTGCTTTAAATTGACATTAATGTTTGGAAAATTCTTGGGTATTAAAAAAAAATAACAACTAACCCTTTCCAAAAAAAATAAATAAAAAAATAAAAATAATATATATGATAAGTTTTAAAAAATAGTATCTTTAAAAACAGTATAACTATTTTTTTCCCATAACTAATTTTTTAAGGTCATCTAAGCGTATAGATAAACCCAGGTTCTAAAAACAATTTTAAAAAAAATATGTAAAATTAAAATATAAAAAAAACCCTGCCAAAGTATATAATAAAGATCTAAATTTTATAACATTCGACATTCATATTCTTGTATCAAATTTATGATATGATTTTTTTTCTATTCATATGTTCCCTCTTATTAAAGATGTTCCTGATGAGACTGTATGTAACAGTTTGACACCGTGTGTCCAACGCCCTGTTTGTTTATACGACAGTTGTGTGTGCCCAGACAACTATTACTACAGTAAACAATCAAACACTTGTTCTAAAGGTATCATTTTCTATTAATGTTATAACTTATATAAAACATAATTCATCAAATTAAGAGCGAATAGGATGCCGAATGAATCTCGTGGGGTCGACCAATTACAGTTAAAGTTGTCAATCCTTATAACTTTTCTGTACAGAAGATTATCGCGTCCTACGTTTATCTTTGGTTTGTGTTTAGTCCTGTAATCTTATTACAGTTTTAAATGATGTTAAAGTGTCAGCCTTCCTGGTTTGGTCAGGCAACCCATTCCACGCCTGAATACCGGACGGAAAGAAAGAAAACTTGTATGAGTTTGTTCTTGCATATGGAATAAGAAAGGTGTTTTTATCTTTATGTCTATTTGAGGGTTGTATTAAGTTATCTTTGTGTTGTATTAAGTTATCTTTGTGTTGTATTAAGTTATCTTTGTGTTGTATTAAGTTATCTTTGTGTTGTATTAAGTTATCTTTGTGTTGTATTTCTAAATTATAATTAATTGTTGTATGTATAATTATTAATTTACTCTTTGTCCATTTATCCTCGAGTGTTTCAAGGTTTAATGATTTAACTAACGGTGTTACTCTTGTCAGTTTTGAATATTCTCTAGTACTAAATATTGCAACTCATTTGTTAATGTGTTCTATTTTATCAATATCTTCTTTGGTGGATGGGTCCCATACAGAAGATGCATATTCTAGTATAGGTCTCACCAGGGTAAGGTAGCATTTTAGTTTCATATCTTTATTACATTTGTAAAAGCTTTTTTTTTATATAAAACATAAGGCTCTGTTTGTTTTTTTAATAACTTCATTGACATGTGATTTCAAAAATAGTTTCTTATTTATTATGACTGCTAAGTATTTTGCATCTTTCGTTTGGGTAATTCTTTTCGATGTATAACATGTTTTGAATTTATTTGCTTCTTTTTCTTTGTTACTCTTAGCAGTTGACACTTTTCTGGATTGAAGGACATACTCAATTTATTTTCCCATTTTATTAATTCATCTATGTTTTTTTGTTTTTTTTTGGGTAAAATTTTGCTATCTTCTTCTGACTTAATTTTTCTAGAAATTATGCAATCATCAGCAATTAACCTAACTTTTGTCCCTGTTGAGATATTGTTGGGTAAATCATTTATATAAATTATAAATAGCAAGGGAACTAGAATAGTTCCTTGTGGAACTCCCCGTTATTTAAACCATCTATGAAGTCTACGGCGTATGCTACGGTGCGAGTCGTATTCTTTAAAACACGATTTTAATGCAATTCAAAAGAAAGAACAAAATAAACTTTTTGCACACAATTTCTCATGTCAGCAAAAAATGTCTTTGTTTTTCTTGTGATCAATATTTTACAAACCTTGAGCTTTCCGATTGAGTTGAAGTTGTGCGTGTATATGCACTTGTAAAGATAATCTATTAATAGATCTAAATTATAAAATTCATATTTAGCGAATTATATTAATTAGCTCATTTTAATTGGCTATTTAATTTTAAAATGCAAATACATTCAACATCGCGGCTTCTGTTTTACAAGAGTTACGCTTATTTTGTTAAAATTGGACAGGTTAGGGTTAGGGTTAGGGTTAGGGTTAGGACAGGGGAAATCTATTTCCAGCCGTCGACGACGAGTAGTATTATTCTATTTTCAATTTAACACTTAGATTTAGCTTTTTAAAATCTTTTGCTAAAAACTTCGAATTTTATATCTTTTTTAAAAACTTTTTTTACAGCCCTCGGTGAAACAAGAATTTGTGAACCTCGTGTACCAAACATGTGCAGCAGAAAGTCAGATTTAGTGTGTCAGCCTGACATGATTGGTGTCCCAAGGTGTCTCTGCCCACCAGGGTCGTTTAACAACGGGACTCGCTGTCTACCATGTTTGTTGAACAATTTTCCTACAGTCTGCTAAGTCTTACCAATTAAGATTCAATGAAAAATGTTCCTTTATTGAATGCAGTTTAAGATAGTTATATGCTAAAAAAACCAATACCGTATGGTACTATGACACCTTTCCACAACATAAAAAAGAATTAAGAAATAAAAAGGTCAACACATCTTTATATATAATTCACATAAACGACCATGTGCAAATAACAGGACGAAAAATCACAGTGGGTAAGCGGCGTGTCATTAAAAGAAAAAAATAGGCTTGGGTGGGTGTTGTAGCAACAATTCTTCTTGTGTTTAGATTGCGTTGTTCCTTCACAGAATAATATATGATTCGTAATGTAGTGGTTATCATGACCGCCTTGCATATGTAAAGTCATGGGTTCTATTTCCCAGATGGGACAATTTTAAGACAAAATTGAGTGGATTTTTTATTCCACATAATATGCGTAGTGTCTTAAAATCACAGTTTATGGTTGACAGGGGATGGTAGTAAAGGGTGGAGGGAAGGTGACAACAACTGCTGTGCGCATGTCTTTAAGTTTACTCATTTTTAAACTTCGTGCTGCTGTTTGTGCCCGTTCTCTCACACACCCTCCCCTGTTCTTTACACCTTCTGTGATGAGCAAGTCTGCAGCGTATGCTACGCCGCGGGTCACATAATCACATGCATACTTTAACACACACTCACTCACACACACGGGTGCATTAAAAATACACTAAAAATAGTTTTGTTATTTTTATAAGAATAAGAAAATAACTAACGTTATATTTACGCAGTGCTAGAGTATTTGACATGAGTCTACGTTGCGTTACAAAGAAGCACTTATTATTTTAAATAATGGTATCATGAGGTCAATTTCTATTCCCAGATACCTACCTGAATTTTGTCCTCACGAGTTCTCTCGACATCCTGACCACAAATGTGACATTTCATTTGACAACTTGCTCAACAACTCAAACAGTCAGTTATCAGGTAGCCTGGGTAGCCACAGATGACAGCAGCGATTTTGGAACCGTGGTAGCCAGTCCGAGTGGTTTGTTAGTAGAAGGATTAACACCAGGAACAGAATACAACCTGACAGTTTTGGCAATAATAAAAGGCTTAGGCTACTACAATGACACAACATTGTCTACAAATTTTTCCTTAGAAACATGTATGTTGGGAATATAAATTTAGTAATATCTTTTATTATAAAATATTTTACTCTAAACTATATAAAAAAATTCCGATTGAATTCAAATAATTATTATATTTTCAGCCTTATTGACTTCATCTTAAATTAAAATAAGTAGATTTAAAGGGTCAATGTCACCCAATTTTTTATTTTTAAAATTTAGGGTAATTTTTAATTTGATTGCAAAGTGGGGGTTTTGCTCACACCCAAACATAAAAGTTTTTATCTGAAAGTTACATTATTTTCAAAAACACTATATTACTTAAGAGAGATTTTGAAAAAGAAAACTATTCGAATCATTTTAATACCTACTTATTTAACTTTGTCATAACTTTTTTTTTTCACTGAAAGTAAATATCTTTTTTTTTTTTTTAAATTACGAAACAATGTATCAATGCCTTAAAGGTGTAAAATTGTTTACCCGAAAATCGGCCATTAAACAAATTTAAGGAAATGGTTTATTGACTATAAAGATGAATTTGAAATACACGATAGAAATTTATAAATTTTTCATTCAAAATGACAGTTATTTATATCCAGAACCATAATGCACTGTTGTGTATTTAGAGCGGAATTAAGTGTTGGGGAAACAGCTGAGTGTTGAATATTGGGTGTGCTCGCACAAACGCAGAGCCCCCAACTGTTGAGTACTGTGACCCGACTGTTGCATGTAGAGCGGGTCCACACTATTGAATATTGTGTCTAGGGTACAATCAACTATTCTATAGTCTATACTAATAATATAACTATAACGACATACAGCTTATGATTAATAATTAAAANTGATAAAGAGATAAAATATTTAATGCATTATATATATACATATATACAGGAACCTCAGTTAATAAACATATAATAAATTACGATATCTATGTCTCTAATAATTATACAAATTGTTCGTTGCGATGCCCAACGTCCCTCATAGACTGGGCGTGGCCAAAGGACTGGTTGAAAGGCTATGCTTCGGTCTGGCCAATCAAGCGTAGCCCCGCTCTGTGGTCAGCTTGGCAGTCGGCCCCTTCCGCACTGGTCCTGACTGCGAGGTTCGTCTCAAGGTAAGGCCACCTGCTCCCCTCCTCTGCTCCAGATCTCCTGTCTGAGATGGTAGCCCAATGGTTCCTCCGCCACTACACTGGCTCTCCAACTTGCTAGTTCCAAGTACTGACTAGCACTTGACTCCTAACTACTTCTAGCTTCTAATTACTTTAACTTCCACTAACCAGCTGAAATAACAATATCAATCATTAAACCAATGATAGTGATAACATACCAAAGCATACATATAATAAATACCTATACTACCTATACAAATACATTTGACTATCTAAGTCTAGTTAACTCAAACCTGAAAAGACTTCAGCTAGGCTCAACTCGTATTCGTTCAGTCACACCCGCAGACCTGGTGTACTGCGAATTTCTGAGATAGAGACTGCTGTAAGGTTGAGAGACCGTTTATAAAGGTCCCTACTTTAGCGTGGCTTTACCGAAGCGTTCTCATCTGATTGGTCAGTGGCGCGTACCAACTGTTAATCACGCGCTGACATGCATGACTTCGAGAACATTCGGCCAACTTCCACGTCGTAACCTATACTAACGCTATGGAATATTCCATGGTCCATCATGGATCTTTGTCCATCTCAAGGACAGCGTCCCTGTTGCGTTGATGGACCTACCCCTACACTCAACGGTTCTCAAAAATGCAGAGGTTCTAAAATTGAGGTGGGGAGGTATTCAACACTGAGCTGTGCCAGGTCTGTGGCCTCGTTGTATGGCCAAGGTGTAAGTTTAATTGATTAAATGGAGCAATTTTTTAAATTCGTGTGCCACCTAGATCTTAATTAAGTTGATGATGTGGACAAAAGCGTATTACTGTGTCTGAAGGGAAAATGTAGTAAGTGACAATAAAATACTCTACAATGTAATAATCTATTAATCCTTGGATGTCTGTAATACCAAACTTGAAATTACTAGCATATTTGTCTTCGACCTCCCTATTTGGCATTATTTGAAATAGACATAGCACACTCAGAATTTTCAGACATGATGTCAATTATTAAAATTATTTCAAATATCATTGCCCAGTACCAGCTCGACCAGGTGAGCTCAACGAAAGTTCCAGCAATTTACTCAACAGTCCCTACGTCCTGAGATTTGGGCCGTCTCAGGGGAGAGTTTCACGATACGTCATAACTGTTGGTGACAGGTTTTATGACGTGTTGACCCCAGAGCTGACCACCAAAGATTTAACACCAGACACACGCTACAACTACACGATAACAGCGTACAATAAAGGTGGACATGGCAGTGATGACATCATGGGTACTTTTAAGACTGAGTCAGGTGAACACTTATCATTAATTGTGGATAATTAAAATACGTCCATGCATCGAATAAAAAACTTAATTAAAAGGCCGGGTTGTATGTGTTGGAGTATTTAGTTAGTTTTAGTGTCTTTGGTGTATTTTAAAATATGTAATGTTTTCGGTAATATATGCTGTGTTATAAGTGGCATCATTTATAGTGTGTCTTGGGCCATGTATAAGGTTAGATTGACGTAACAAGTTTTATAATTATAATTTGAATTGAGGTAGTGTCTTTAAGGACGGTAACATTAAAATCAATAATGTTACGAAATTATGTTTGTTTCTTTTAATGAAAAATATGATTTTATTGGAGTGTGTATTTCCGCCCAGAGAATTGTAAAGTAACAAAGAAAAATAAACAATTAAAGTCAAATATTTCATTAATGGAAAACTAACATTCCTAACTGAAGACGCAAATTACTTTGGAGTAATAATAAATGAAAAATTATCGTGGAATCCCCATGTCAATGAAGTAAACATAAATTTACACAAATCTTATCCTTATAAAAAGAAACTTTTGCAGATTAAATAAGCATATAAAACTAAAATTCTATCCCACTTTGGTGAGACATGTACTATGATATGCGTCATCTGTGTGACAATCATCAACCAAAGAAAACACTGATAAACTAAAACACATTCAATAATGAGCTTAGAGATTCATTGTTAGAGGATAAATGAAGCTGACAAGAATAACACAATTACTAAAATTATTAACCTTGAAACGCTAGAGGATAGAAGAACAAAGATTAAAATATTAGTTATACATAAGCAATTATCTATATTTTAGAAATACAACACAGAGATAGCTTAATACAATCTTCGGATAGACAGGGATAAAAACACTTGCCTAATTCTGTACGTAAGAACAAGACTATACGAAATCTCTTTCTTTCCGTCCGGAATTAGTACGTGCCTGTAGAAACCAGGAAACACTACATCAATATTTAAATGGTAACAATAATTTAAAACTTGAAATAAACCAGGCATAAGCGTAGGACGCGATACTTTTTAGAGTAGGAGTGTCTGTAACGATAAAAAAACAAAGAGAAGAACAATGGGTATAGGAATTTTTATTAAACTTATTTGTTTCTTTTAGTTATGCAAGAGAAAAGAGAAAAAGAGTCCTTAAACATTGGTCTGATAGCTGGAGTCATCGTTGCTTCAGTGATCGTTATCGTTGGCGTCACTGTTGGTGTGACGCTGGTAATCAGGAAGAGAAGAAACAGGTAAGTGTACCACGACAATATCTTCATGTTCGGGGAGTTTAAACATGTTTTTATCGTGTTCGTTTTTTTCTTTTCAATATAAACATACAAAATGGCGTCTAAATCAAATAAAACGCGACTGTTTTGTAATAAAAAAGATCTTATAAATCATTTCTAAGTGTTCACTGAGAATGGTATCAATAATGTAGTCTAATCTAGTCATTATTCTACAATGACACAATTATCTTTACAGTCTAACAAATGAAGAACTAATGAAGTTCCATTCAACAAAAGAAGAGCCACGATGTCACTTGAAGTATTATATAACCGATACCGTACTTCAGAATAAAGCACAAATGCTTCAATGGATATCACTTGTATAAAACTTTGGCAATAGCAGAACTGATGCTTCAATGGATATCACTTACTTAAAACTTTGGCAATAACAGAGCTGATGCTTTAATGGACATCACTTGGATAAAACTTTGGCAATAACAGAACTGATGCTTCAATGAATATCATTTAGATAAAACTTTGGCAATAACAGAACTGATGCTTCAATGGATATCACTTAGATAAAACTTTGGCAATAACAGAGATGATGCTTTAATGGATATCACTTAGATAAAACTTTGGCAATAGCAGAACTGATGCTTCAATGGATATCACTTAGATAAAACTTTGGCAATAACAGAACTGATGCTTCAATGGATATCACTTGGATAAAACTTTGGCAATAACAGAGATGATGCTTTAATGGATATCACTTAGATAAAACTTTGGCAATAGCAGAACTGATGCTTCAATGGATATCACTTAGATAAAACTTTGGCAATAACAGAACTAATGCTTCAATGGATATCACTTGGATAAAACTTTGGCAATAACAGAACTGA
The DNA here is from genome assembly GCA_002072015.1 of Radix auricularia. Lineage (NCBI taxonomy): Eukaryota > Metazoa > Mollusca > Gastropoda > Lymnaeidae > Radix > Radix auricularia. The sequence continues at coordinate 48,324 of MUZC01001162.1, read as the reverse complement.
TGCTTCAATGGATATCACTTAGATAAAACTTTGGCAATAACAGAACTGATGCTTTAATGGATATCACTTAGATAAAACTTTGGCAATAACAGAACTGATGCTTTAATGGATATCACTTAGATAAAACGTTGGCAATAGCAGAACTGATGCTATTGTAGGTCGGATTCTGTAGTTCAGATACAATCAAGATAAAACAATTAAAGAAAGAATGTTACATTAAGTGTTATCACAAGACGGTTCAACTTTAATACATACTGTAACTAAATACTACAAGGAATCCATTACATAGCATTAATTTTCTGTTAAATAACGCTAATAAGGTGCTTTGCATCATGGGTCCTCAAAGCTAAGTTAAAATATTTAAATCATTAAAACAAAACTTATGCAATTTGGTAGCATTAAACATTTGTTAAATAATCAATTATAATTTGTCGAAGAGTGTACGTTATTGAATCATTACTTCATTAATGTTTGAAGTGAACTTTTATAATTTTTAACTACAATAATTGAATCATAATCTTGAATGCTTTAATTAAGTAGTTTGACTGTTTCTCCCATTTCATCCTAGTCACAGGAATTCAACCGGTAAGACCATCTCAGACGAACGTAATCAGGACAATGTTCGCGGCAGTTCGTCTACGGCCCCCACGACGTCAGCTAACACAGTGATGAACACGTATATGAGTTTAGACGTTGCGGCCCTCCACTATAGCGGGAGCAAAGACCAAACAGGTGAAATTTACATGCAAACATGGTGTAGTATAAATGAAAGATATGTTCAAACTTCAAATATTATACCCTTCAATAAGTAGTGATTGTAAGATGTGAGCCATTTGGTTTGTTTTCATGATGCGCGGAGAAAAAGTGTAACTCGGCATATATTTAAAAAGCAATGTTGTTTTTGGGATAAAATTGACAAATGAAAATACATATACACATCGATGTGAGTTGATAGATTTCTCAAAAGTCTGCACAATTTTGACCGTCTTTTAAAATAGCAATAATTGTTAAAATGTGGCTAGAAAAAAATTATAAACTACACAAGAAATTAAAAGAAAAACAGCAACACCCACACACGTTTAAAGAAATGAAAAGCTAACCAAAAAAAAAGAAGAAAAAAAGGAAAAAAACAATTCAATATTCTCAAACTGCAAACATTTTAAAATTATTTAAAATAGATGGTTAAAAGAATGTACATATTTTCATTCCTCAATACTAAGATACTAAAATCAATAAACAAATAAAACATAGCAAAGAAATAATGGATATAATTTTGTTACCGACTTTTTCCAATTAAACTTTTACCTCAAAACAAAATATGTTATGAGCTAATTTTGTGATTGTCCTTTTTAAATCGTTTTCTGAATATTTTTCTATTGTTTCCAGATGAAAATGAATACGAATATGTAATGGAGTCACCAATTGATGTGTGTCAAGAGGAAACGTATCAGAACTTGAAATGAAAAACCAATGACGTCAAACAGGAAGGAGCAAATACAGAAAACGTTTACCAAAATTGTGCCTATGTTCACAGTAAAAATTAGAGATAATTTTACACGTTTGTAGTTAGTTAACTAAGGCGGCGGGAAATAGTGTAGCCCCTTATAGCCGTTGTGTCTGAAGTCAGCGTCCCTTGCCAATATGTCTTATCATCGCATATGACGCAATAGTCTTCTGTATAGAATGAGCGTCTGTAATAAATGAGAGTTAATACACGAAAATCTTTTCTTAAAAAAAAAAACAAAGATATTAAGAGACACTTATTTACATTTTTAATAGCAATTTCTTGTTGCTCATACATTTTTATGCTTATTAAAATCTCTAAAATAATTATGACTCACAATTGATTTTTTTTTAAACATTTCAATTTCGTGTTACATAACGACACTAACACATTTTAAAAGCGTATAAAATAGAAAATAAATGTAGGATGTTAATATTTCCGTTGATCTTAACATACACAGCATACAATCCAGGAATATTTTAGATGTATGTCACATACAAAACATTCAATTGATGAATATTTTTGTTATAAATGCAACATGCAAAACATTAAATACATGCCAAATATTAAATGGATGCGAATTAATATTAAATGAATACGCACTAGACCAGGGGTTCCCGACCTTTTGTTACTCTAGAGCACATTCTAAAATATCGGTAGGGTGGCGGGCACCACCTATTTTAAATCGACAAACTCCTTCCATAACTTGTCATTTTCCCATAATTTATTTAATTATAGTCATAGTGTATTAATAAATAATAAACAAAAATGATTCAAGATAATAAAATTATTTTTTTCAAATTGCATACACACAGAGAAATGTATTTACAAAACGTAAAGAAAGTAAACAAAACACACAAATACAAAGAAAACATTTAGTTTAAAAATATAATAAAGTCAATGTGATCTTTGGCATTGCATTTCATTGGCCAGAGCTTCATAATTAGGAGCGTATGACGATAATACTGTTAGCAGACAATCATAAAGATGATCATCGGGGAGTCGAGATCTATATCTTGATTTTATTAAGTTCATGTTTGAAAATAATGATTCGCATAAATATGTCGAGCCGAAAAATGATTCAATTTTATATGCCGCTTTTTTTCAACAATGGGAACTTTTCTCTGTCCACTGTATTCCAAAAGTCCTCTGACATTAAGGATTTTAGCAAAATATCATTCTTAAGGTCAACAATTTCTAACTCTAGTTCTTCTGTCTTACCTTGAACAAAATCTGCAATACATGCTGCTATTTCGATAACATTTATTTGACAAGTAAAAGGATTGATACAGAAGGAAACTATTGGCTCAATATGTTTAAACTGCAAAAATCTCTCTTCAAACTGTTTTTTTTTAACTCTTGAAGATGCTTAATAAATAATATCCCATTTAATTCATTGTCACCCAGCATTTTCTTCATATGTGGGAAATGCACGAGAGAATTGATCTGCAGATGTGATATCAACAAATCCAATTTAGCTTTAATGACTTTACAGAGCTTATCATTTCAGCTATGCTTTTGTCTTTACCCTGCAACTCCAAATTTAAAGAATTAAAAATTTCCATGATGTCTGTGAGAAATCCCAAATCAATCAGCCAGCCAGTCAGCTAGTTCATCATAATTTTCCTTTCTATCGTTTATAAATGTTTTTATTTCTTCAATTAAACTCACACATCTTGTAAGAACCTTTCCTTTACTGAGCCAACGTACTGCAGTATGCAGAATAAGATCATGTTCTTTATCTTCAATATCTTCTAACAGGGCCTTGAAAAGTCGGTGTTTCAAAGGAGCTACTCAAATAGAATTGATTATTTTTGTAACTATTTTCATGATGTGTTTAAATGGCAAAATTTTACAACACAGAGCTTCCTGGTGGATAATACAATGGTAGGACATGAAGTTTGAAAATGAAAAGGGCAATAAATTCTTTGATTTTACCCATCATTGCTGGCGCCCCATCATTGGTTATTGCAGACAGCTTGTGCAAAGGCATATTTATTGACTCGGCGTATGTTTTGAAAGTATTATAAATATCCTCATCCCTTGTCTGTCCTTTCATAGGTAATATTTGTAACATATCCTCTTTTAATGTGAAGTTACTAAACACTATTCTCACCATAACTTCTAACTGTGCGGTGTCTGATATATCTGTTGACTCGTCAAATTGTAGCGGAAACCAGTCACATATTTACAAGTCAGTTTTTAACTGACTTTGTATTTCTGTTGAAATTGCATGTATTCTTCTTGTGACTGCGTCATTTGACAACTGTAAGTCTTGTATTGCTGAGACAATCTCACGTTTGTTAGAAAATCCACCAAACAAACAATCGGCACCAGTCAAAAATAGTTCCTTAAACAACTCACCATCAATGAAAGGTTTCTTCTTTTTTTGCGAGCATGTGAGATATTTTGAAAGAAGCAATAGTGGCCATTTTAGAATTTTCCCCATGTCTAGTGAAAACAGTCTGTTGTGCTGTTAGACTTGATTTTAGATTAAAATATTTTTTCTTTCTTACTTTAGATTTAAGAGAAAAATTCACATTAAAAGTGCCATGATTTGTCTGAAAGTGTCGTTCAACGTTATGTTTTTTCGGCACTGCAATGCTACTACCACACAACAAACAAACGCATTTATTTTTCAAATTAACGAAACAATATGATTCCTCTCAGTCAGTGTTAAAATTATAGGTTCGTTGTTTTTTACTTGGTCTACTCATTTTAGGGCTAAAATAAATAATGTAAAAAATAATTGAACTACAATATAATATCAATGTTATAGCGCAAGTCTGTTCTGCATTATATGCATAAATATATTATAAAAAGAACTATAACTATCTCCTCAATAATAATAGTTTATTAATAGATCATCGCTTATGAATACAATAAATTACGCACCTCGCTTTTAGCCTGTTAATTTTTTTTTTATAGAAAACTCCTAATTCGTGTTTCGTCTGACGAACAAGTCTCTTATCTAGCTGTCGTGACCCGAACAGGGCAGCAATCACAATGACAACAACGCGGTTCCAGGATTGTAATACTTTTTGCGCATCACTCCATGTACACGCGGAAAACCCGAAATGAGCCGATTATCAACGAAGCAATCAGGGTTATGTGCCTTGTGATTTGGCGCCTTCGGCGTTTATCGGATCAGTTCGTGGTGATCGTTCCATTCGTTCACTTCAGGTTTTCTGCGTGTACAAGGTGTGATGTGCAAATGTCACCAGCTGTTCCAGGCTAGCGTAATTAGTGCAGTCTGGCTAGCCGCTAGACAAGTTGGGAAAAGTATTGAACATATTTAATAAAAACTAGGCAGTCAAAAAAAATTAAAACTCTAACAAATGAATCAAAATAAATCACATTTTAAAATAAGGTTTATGAAAAAAAGTATGTCTCTGTCGAATAGTGAGTGGCGGGCACATACGAATCGTTCCGCGGGCGTCATTGCACCAGCGAGCACAGGGTTGGGAACCCCTACACTAAACGAATGACATTAATGTTTGTCATTGACATTCAAATTTTATTAAGTCATTGAAATGTTTAGTTTATAAAAAACTATAATCATTAAATCACATTCTTTGTTAGATGCTCTTAAATAAACTTCATAAAACATTGTTGTAAGATTGAAATCAACTCTTACAAAGCCATAGGAATTAGAGCGTCGCTGAAGGTCAGTGATGGAGAGATATGAGAGCACAATGGGATCAGACCTTCAGTTGAACATCTCATAGCGTGATGTCGTCTCTACCACGTCGTTAAAGTTACTTGAAGTGGTATTCGTCCGGCAAAAAACGATATAAGCTAAAGATAGTGGCGTACAGGAACGGTGGACACCAGCTAAAAAAAGAAACATGGGATTTTGTCTAACAGGACCAATTGATGTTAGATAGGAGTTTTTGACAGTAACAGCAGCTAACTGGTAAAACTGGGGACAGTATCTAATAGGAAAAACTGTGAACAGTAGCTAAATGGTCAAACTGGGGACTGTAGCTAACTGGTAAAACTGGGAACAGTATCTAACAGGTCAAACTGGGGACAGTTGCTAACTGGTAAAACTGGACACAGTAGCTAACTGGTCAAACTGGTGACAGTAGCTAACTGGTCACACTGGGGACAGTAGCTAACTGGTAAAACAGGGGACAGTAGCTAACTGGTCAAACTAAGGACAGTAGCTTAGTTGTCACACTGGGGACAGTAGACAACTGGTCAAACTGGGGACAGTAGCTAACTGGTCAAACTGGGGACAGTAGCTAACTGGTCACAATGGGGACAGTAGCTAAATGGTCAAACTGGGGACAGTATCTAACTGGTATCTCTGGGGACAGTAGCTAATTGGTAAAATTGGGGACAGTAGCTAACTGGTCAAATTGGGGAGAGTAGCTAACTGGTCAAACTGGAAACAGTAGCTAATAGGTCAAACTGGGAAAGTATTTAACTGGTCAAACAGGTGACAGTAGCTAACTGGTCAAACTGGGAACAATAGGTAACCGGTCAAACTGGGGACAGTAGCCAACTGGTTCATCTGGGGACAGTAGCTACTGGTCAAATTGGGGAAAATAGCTAACTGGTCAAACTGGGGACAGTAGATAACTGGTCAAACTTGTGACAGTAGCTAACAGGTCAAAGTGGGAACAGTAGCTAACTGGTAAAACTGAGGACAGTAGCTAACTGGTCAAAATGGGGACAGTAGCTATCTGGTCAAACTGGGGACAGTAGCTTACTGGTTAAACTGGGGACAGTAGCTAATAGGTCAAACTGGGACAGTATCTAACTGGTCAAACTGGTGACAGTAGCTAACTGGTCAAACTGGTGACAGTCCCTAACTGTTCAAAATGGGGACAGTAGCTAATTGGTCAAAATGGGGACAGTAGCTGAATGATCAAACTAGGGATAGTAGCTAACTGGTCAAACTAGGGACAGTAGCTACCTGGTCAAACTGGATACAGTAGCTAACTGGTCAAACTGGTGACAGTAGCTAACTGGTCAAACTGGGGACAGTCGCTAATTGTTCAAACTGGGGACAGCAGCTAACTGGTAAAACTGTTGACTGTAGCTAACTGGTCAAACTGGGGTCAGTAGCTGACTGGTCAAATATGGGATAGTAGCTAACTGGTCACACTGGAAACAGTAGCTACCTGGTCATACTGGACACAGTAGCTACCTGGTCAAATTGGAAACAGTAGCTAACTGGTCAAACTGGACACTGTAGGTAACTGGTCACACTGGGGATAGTAGCTAACTGGTCACACTGGTGACAGTAGCTAAGTGGTCAAACTGGGGAAGTTGCTAATTGTTCAAACTGGGGACCACAGCTAACTGGTCAAATTGGGGACAATAGCTAACTGGTCAAACTGTGGACAGTAGTTAACTGGTTATAATGGGGACAGTAGCTAAATGGTCAAACTGGGGACAGTATCTAACTGGTATCTCTGGGGACAGTAGCTAATTGGTAAAAATGGGGACAGTAGCTAACTGGTCAAAAAGGGGAGAGTAGCTAACTGGTAAAACTGGAGACAGTAGCTAATAGGACAAACTGGGAAAGTAGCTAACTGGTCAAACAGGTGACAGTTGCTAACTGGTCAAACTGGGAACAATAGGTAACCGGTCAAACTGGGGACAGTAGCTAACTGGTCAAACTGGGGACAGTATTTAACTGGTATCTCTGGGGACAGTAGCTAATTGTTAAAATTAGGGACAGTAGCTAACTGGTCAAATTGGGGAGAGAAACTAATTGGTCAAACTGGAGACAGTAGCTAATAGAACAAACTGGGAAAGTATTTAACTGGTCAAACAGGTGACAGTAGCTAACTGGTCAAACTGGGAACAATAGATTACCGGTCAAACTGGGGACAGTAGCCAACTGGTCCATCTGGGGACAGTATCTACTGGTCAAATTGGGGAAAATAGCTAACTGGTCAATCTTGTGACAGTAGCTAACTGGTCAAAGTGGGAACAGTAGCTAACTGGTAAAACTGAGGACAGTAGCTAACTGGTGAAAATGGGGACAGTAGCTATCTGGTCAAACTGGGGACAGTAGCTTACTAGTTAAACTGGGGACAGTAGCTAATAGGTCAAACTGGGACAGTATCTAACTGGTCAAACTGGTGACAGTAGCTAACTGGTCAAACTGGGGACAGTATTTAACTGGTATCTCTGGGGACAGTAGCTAATTGTTTAAATTGGGGACAGTAGCTAACTGGTCAAATTCGGGAGAGTAGCTAACTGGTCAAACTGGAGACAGTAGCTAATAGGTCAAACTGGGAAAGTATTTAACTGGTCAAACAGGTGACAGTAGCTAACTGGTCAAACTGGAAACAATAGGTAACCGGTCAAACTGGGGACAGTAGCCAACTGGTCCATCTGGGGACAGTAGCTACTGGTCAAATTGGGGAAAATAGCTAACTGGTCAAACTGGGGACAGTAGATAACTGGTCAAACTTGTGACAGAAGCTAACTGTTCAAAGTGGGAACAGTAGCTAACTGGTCAAAATGGGGACAGTAGCTAACTGGTCTATCTGGTGACAGTAGCTAACTGGTCAAACTGGTGACAGTCCCTAACTGTTCAAAATGGGGACAGTAGCTAACTGGTCAAAATGGGGACAGTAGCTGAATGATCAAACTAGGTATAGTAGCTAACTGGTCAAACTAGGGACAGTAGCTACCTGGTCAAACTGGATACAGTAGCTAACTGGTCAAACTGGTGACAGTAGCTAACTGGTCAAACTGGGGACAGTCGCTAACTGGTCAAACTGGGGACAGCAGCTAACTGGTAAAACTGGGGACAGTAGCTGACTGGTCAAATATGGGATAGTAGCTAACTGGTCACACTGGAAACAGTAGCTACCTGGTCATACTGGACACAGTAGCTACCTGGTCAAATTGGAAACAGTAGCTAACTGGTCAAACTGGACACTGTAGGTAACTGGTCACACTGGGGACAGTAGCTTACTGGTCACACTGGTGACAGTAGCTAACTGGTCAAACTGGGAAAGTTGCTAATTGTTCAAACTGGGGACCACGGCTAACTGGTCAAATTGGGGACAGTAGCTAACTGGTCAAACTGTGGACAGTAGTTAACTGGTTACAATGGGGACAGTAGCTAACTAGTCAAACTGGGGATAGTAGCTAACTAGTCAAACTTGGGACAGTAGCTAACTGGTCAAAGTGGGGACAGTAGCTAACTGGTCTCACTGGGGACAGTAGCTAATAGGAAAAACTATGGACAGTAGCTAACTGGTCAAACTGGGGACAGTAGCTAACTGGTCAAACTGGGGACAGTCACTAATTGGTCAAACTGGGGAGAGACCTTCTCACAGCACAGAGACCAATATGTTGAAGGTAACAAATGACATCCTACTCGCACTAGACAGTGGGAACATCGCTATATTGGTCCTCTTAGATCTTAGTGCTTCTTTTGACACCGTCGACCATCAAACATTGCTAAAAACCTTGAAAATTTATTTTGGGATTTCTGACTCAATTCTGACTTGGTTTCAATCATATTTATCTAACAGATTACAAGTGGTATCAGTGTATGGATGTATCTCTAACAATTTGGGTTTATTCTTTTCCATGAATGAAATATTTTGAATTTATTTGTTTCTTTTTCTTTGTTATTCTTAGCAGTTGACATTTTTCTGGGTGGAAGGACATACTCCAGTTAGTGTCCCATTTTATTAATTCATCTAAGTCTTTCTGTAAAATTTTGCTATCTTGTTTTTACTTGATTGTTCTATAGATTATACAATCATCAGCAAATAACCTAACTTTAGTTCCTGTTGAGATACTGTTGGGTAAGTCATTTATAAGACAAGAGCTAAAACATTTGGCGAAAGGTCATTCTCTTTTTGTGCAGCCAAACAATGGAATTCTCTTCCATTACACATCCGTAGTATTTCAACTGCTAAGTCATTTAAGACTGCACTTAAGACATATCTTTTTAAAAGTTCTTTTCAAAATTAATAAAACAAAATTTCTTTAAATGATTAACATAGCTGATGTATTGAGTATAGCGTATTGTCATTTATGTAGTTAATATGATATGAATGTTTCTTTTTATTGATATATGTATTGTTATTTCCATGTAAAGCGCTGTGAGCCTGGCTCCTTGCTGGGATACAGCGCAATATAAATTATCATTTTATTATTATTATTATTATATAAATTAAAAATACTAAGGGACCTAGGACAGTTCCTTGTGGAACTCCTGAGTTAACCTTTATTGGTGTAGATTTAGATCCATTAATTATTACAGTTTGCTCCCTACCCAATAGGAAATCTTGGATCCAGTGATGTAAAGGACCTGAGATTCCAAAGCATTTAAGTTTTTTAAGTAAACTAAGGTGGTGAGCTTTGTCGAATGCTTTTGAGAAGTCTAGTAATATTGTATCTATTTGATAATTATTATCTAAGCCTTTTGATAGATCATCTATTAGGCCTATCAATTGTGTTTCACATGATCTGTTCTTTCTAAAACCATGTTGGTGAGGGCATAGGGCATTATATTTGTCAAGTTGGTTAACTATTCTGCTATATATTATGTGTTCCAGTAATTTACATGTGATACTAGTAAGTGATACAGGTCAGTAATTACCAGGGTCGGACTTGTCACCTTTCTTAAAGAGTGGCGTTACATTGGCTAATTTCCAATCCTGGGGCACTTTACCCTGGTTTAGAGAGGCTTGAAAAAGAACTACAAGGATTGGGGACAGTTCATTGCTTAATTCTTTTAATAACCTGGCAGGCAATTCATCTTGGCCAGTAGAATCTAATTCATCTTGGGAGTAGAATCTAAGGGAAGAGTCAGGGTTATGAGAATCACTGTTATATATATTAGGGCTGTTATCGCTGTTATCGATTGATTTAAAATTAATTGTTAACTTTTGAAAAATTACCGAAAATCGATAATTTTGATTTAAGTGGAAAATAATGTGTATGACGTCAGTAAACTAAAAATTTCATAAAATGCACATAACATATGTATTTCATTAAAAATAAATATTTATAGGAGATATATTTAAATATAAGTAGTTCAATTTAATGTCAAAGAATTTAAATGTTGTTAATGATTTTAAAATAATATTAATCGATAAAAATTGTTTACCGATTATTTGAGAAATGAATCGATAATTTTTGCAGCCCTAAAATATGTGTTTGTATATTAATATATATATATATATATATAAATAAATCGGAATCCTTCCATCTCAAGAGATGATGGTGCATAATTTATATATATTTTAACACATACAAAGATTTGCCAAAAATGATTGAGTTGAAAAATCAATTTTGGCAAGTTTAAACAATCAAATAAACTCTCGATTTACTCAGGATTTTTAAAGTCATTTCTGACCTCTTTATCAGAACCAAAAAGTTGGAATCATTCCCATTTCGGCGTCTTTCCGTCACGCGAGACGATGGTGCATCACCGCTGGGTTGGGTTGCATTTTCTCGAGTGGCTGTGCAGTCCTATCCTTGAGTGACAGTCTTTACCACAGTTTTTACACACGAGTTCTGTGCTTCCAGATGTTTTGGCCTTTCTCCTAGCTCTTCTGTCTGCAACCTCCTCCATTTTTCGCTCCTCGGCTACTATGACGCCCTCTTTGACAACTGTGCGCCACGTAGATCGGTCTTCTGCCTTACACTCCCAGTCACTTGTATGTATTTTGGCTGCTTTCATGTCCCTTTGACAGACATTTTAATTCGCAAGCGTGGGCGACCTGTTTTCCTCTTTCCTCAAGCAAGTTCACCATATAGGAGGTCCTTCGGGATGCGGCCGGGGCTAATTCTTTTGACATGTCTTAGCCACTTCAGGCGTCTTTCACTAAGAATTGAGAACATGCTTTGGGTATTGGCACTCGTTAGAACCTCACTCTTAGGTACTTTGCCTTGCCATTTAATACCAAGGATGCGACGCAGGCATATCAAATGTAGGCTGTTAAGCTTGCACTCTTGTGATGTATAAGTGGTCCATGTCTCGCTCCCGAATAGTAGTGTACTAATAACACAGGCTCGATAGAGTTTGGTTTTCTCTGTTAGCTGGGTGTTTTGCCAGACCCGCTTATTTAGTTTAGCAATTGTTGCAGCTGCCTTGCCAATTCTGCTATTTATTTCTTCTTCAATGGACAATGTATTGGACACCTAGGACCCCAAGTAGTTGAAGCTGTCCATAACCTCCAAGTTTTCATTATCGATATTTATGGTAAGAGTAGGTCGAGTGTCTTGGGCCATGATGTTTGGCTGATTTGCAGACCTAATTCTTGGCAGGCATTGGAAAAGCTTGACACGAGTTGTTGCAAACCAGTTTCTGTGTGTGCTGTTAGTGCCACATCATCCACAATAGTAGCTCACCAATTAGAATATCTGTTGTTTTGGTTTTGGCTCGGAGGCGGACAGTGTTGAAAAGTCCTCCATCTCCTCTGGTGTGTAACCAGATTCCCTCACTTCATGAGTAACCTATAATGTACTGTGGGAACATGTTGCCTTCTTTAACAGTTATTTTGACTCCACTTACGGTAGGAGTACTAGTGTTATGTGAATACGGTCAAGGTTCGCTTGAAATAAATTCAACTCTAGCAATAAATAGAAGTTTAGCAGCAACTTTAATAAGTGAACTTGAAAATACAAATGTGTAACTAGAAGATCTTTTTGTCAACAATTAATCAACAAGAAGTAGAAAATATGTCCAAACCTCAACTTTTAAAATACACGTGAGGAACATTTTAAATACTAGTTCTGATCTCATTATTCTCATAGTTAAACAATTTTAAAAAAATAAATATTATCAGTCAGACCCGGTTATGTCGATGGCCTAAGCATTGCGATAACCGATGATCGAGATAAACGAAAGCCAATATGGCGGGACAATATTAACATGTGTTTGAAATTTCTTTATGGACATTATGTGCGTTAATAAGTCAGAATGTATTCAACTTCGTTGCCATTATTTGTTTGATGAAGTGATCGGCATGATATAAAAATAAACATACATGTTTGCTAACAACAATAAAAGGCATAAGTGCACCAAATGTTAATCCGTTTCTGCAGGACCATTTAACCTTAACTTCTTTTAGTCGATATATTAGCTTATTACCCGAAGTTAATTTTTTGCTGTGTTACGGCAAAATACCAGAATCAACATGCGACCGACCATGACATCAAAGTGGGTTCTTAATAATAATACACCTAACTATAAATCATATGAAAATACACCTCATTGCTGTTCGCTAGGGAATAGTTTTTAATTTAAAAAAA
>MUZC01001162.1:0-24576 GCA_002072015.1 Radix auricularia | reverse complement strand
AAAAAAAAAAAAAAAAAGGATGAATTTCCATTGATGCTATCGAGCTGAAATTTTGCACATAGACTTTTATTACTTAACAGCCCACTCTGTAGAAATCTAAAATCGATAGAAAATGCCGTAATTAAGTTGATGGATTGTTAGTTTGTCACTACATAATTGTGTAGCTGTCAACTATAGTTAATCTCCACCGGTCACTGGAGGTTTATTCCAGCCCTCGATGTCTCAGGGGTCTGTCGCGCGGTGCTTACTGTATTGAAAATAATCAATACATTTTGAAAGATATCATATATAAAGGATTTATAGTAAAAAAAAATGTTTTTACATGTGGTTTAATTTTAATGTCACTTCTGAAGTATAGGCAATACTTCAATAAATAACAAAATATTTTAAATATAAAAAAGTGAGTAAATAAACTATTTACCTAATAATTATAATATAAATAACGAGGTTTGCTATTCCAAACATATCATTCTCCAAAAGCATCCCAGTATGAACAAAATTTCAGTCCGATAACTTCCAAAGACCCCCAAAGATAATGTTCCATAAAGTATTCCGTTCCTATTTAAACCAGTTTCCTAGTCAAATGCCGTTCCTTGGTTGGGTACCAATTATTATTCTTTTAGCAAATAATTTAATGCTAGTTAATATTTGATGTCTCTTTAAGTAAAAAATTGAAGGATCAATCTAAAATACATTGAGTTTAAATACATATTTAGCTGTGTGTACTGCTATTTTATAACTTTATTTATTTCCCACAAAAAGATAACAGCATTAAATATCAGAGTTTAGTGGAATTCTCTAGAAATTGTCATCAGAATAAGTTGTTTCTTTTTTTTTTTATTTACATTGGTTAAAAAGAATGGAAAGCAAATAGAAGTATTTAGCTCCATATGGAGTTAGTTTTAGGATGCAATTTTTAACGGTAGTGTAATACGGATCAAGCATTTAGATGTTTTAAGTGCCAAATATAAATAAATAATCTTGGTAAAATTGATTTCCTTATATTTCATTTGTACATTGTAAATTTCCCAAACGCTTCTTTTATAATGGACGAATAGCCATGACTTCGAATAAAAACATAGCAGTTCAATTTTCTTAAGTATTTAAAAATAAATCAAACAGTTTTTGTAAAAGTAGTTTTGTCAAGATTCATCAGCCACTGAGTCAAATTTTCTAATTCAGTTTACATTTCTAATATTTGATAAATAAATGACATTTTAGGAAACTGACACAAGTTGTATATTATGTATGGTTCTAGACCAAGTAGATTTTAATATGTGTCAAGATTAATATATGTGCCACGTTTTATCAAAATCTATAAATTCATTAATATGTCTTAAATAAATTAATAAGTCTATATAGAGTTAAAATGGATATTTTTTAACTCCTGCAGGTCGTGCTGTCAGATAACTCACCAAACTGCTCTACCCTGTCTACACTCATTCCTTACGGTAGTCACTGTTCTAACTCCTCTCAGTGCACTACCGGATATTGTTCTACTGTGTGTATTTGTCCTGCTAACACGTACTACCACAGCTGCACTGCGTCTTGTGAATTAAGTAAGTGATAAGATTACAATGCATCAATATCAAACAAAAGAGTGTTCCATAATTGTTTTTTCAGGCTCAGTGTTAACTATTTTTAGTTTGATCCCTCAATGTTATGAGCTGCGGTATGTAAATTAATCTTTAGAATGAATCCTCCATATGTAATACACACTATCTATAAAGTATAGATATTATNCATCAACTGTTGTATATTCACTCGGATTGTAACCCTCAAGGAACTAAACATTCCGAAATCCAGATAAAGTAAGAACGACCTCAATTATCGACTAATACACTGTCATAATATTGTTCTATGCCAAATTAATAGTTTTATAATTAAATGCTTAATCATTTATTATATGTTGAATTTATTTGAATCGGTTAAATAACCATAAGAATGCCGTTAGGTATTCTATATTTATTATCGTTGTATGTGATACAACACCAGTTTCCATTTGTCAATGGATTAAATCAATTAATAGATTAACTATTGTTCAATATGTGTGCATCAGTAACGCATATATATGAACATTGAGATTATTGCTATTTTATTATTAACAATGGGTAATATACAATCTTAATAATAATGATTTGATGTATTATTTACCATTATCTTGTACTATTTTATGAATACTTTGATTCCCTTTTGACACCTTGCTCTGAAGGCTCGGATGTCAAATGAGGGACAACTAATAGTATATAACGGGTAAACTACTAAAGTTTGTACCTTGTTTTATAGAATCTGGTCCCTGGTTACCGGGACGCCAAGATTCCTTCATCATCTACGACCGGTGCCAGAGGAGAATATCGCAACAGTGTAACAAGTCCAGAGACGGTCATCTCCGGATAGACCCTCTACATCCAGCGGCGTACATACCAGTACCCGACTGATGCTGATCCGCCATCCCCAGGAGAGGATCGAAGCCGATCAGCCACGATTACACTCGTGCTAATCGAAGCCTGGAAACTCCGCGTTTTCGGAAGTCACTTATATTCATAGGTGAAAATTCAAACCCTTCAAGAGGTTTATTTTGTGTTGAAACAGTGAAGTCCAGGAGGAAGGTATTTACACCGTGACTCAACAGGGGATCAGCCTGCTCCCAGGATCAGCACCACAACGTCGTTGCAGTACTCAACAGTGGAGTCAGCCTGCTCCAAAGGACCAGCACCACAGAGTCAACAGCAACAACTCAACAGTGGAATCAGCCTGACCCGCGGTTCAGCACCACCGAGGACGGACCAGAACCACTCATCAGGGACATCAGCTAATATATCAACTACAGCGCCTCGCAAGGACAAGATTTATCTTTAAGTACCATACCATTGAACATTAGTATAGGGCTGAAGCCTAATGATGAAATCATTATTATAGGGAATAGTTAAAAGCTTACTTTAATACTTAATTATAAAAGATTTGAATTAGATTAAAATTCATTGTGTAGAATCAGAGTACGTTTCAAATAAGTCTGATGACTTTAACATATATCAATTAATGAATATTTCTCAACATAATGTACATAGTGTAAATAAACTTTTATTTCGTTTAACTTTACACTATTTTTGTTTGTTGTAATCAATTGTGAGATCACTAAAGTTGTATCCTTGTAGGCGAGAATGTATTAATTATAATCATTATCTATTATCCCTAAACAACGAACCTAATTACAAGAAACACATCTTTTATCGCCACAATCACTAATTCCCCAACTTTCCATGGAGATAAAAACATGAAACTTTGGGAAGTTGTTGGGTACCTGTTATGTAAAACAGGTGTTGTGAAAGGAATGCGGTTGCTTGTTAGAGTCTATTGAAGACCAATGACCATGTAAGTAGTGTATGTGGTCACAAGTGGAGAGGACACGGAAGGTTTTGCAAGTTGTGTAGTTTAAAAGGAGAAGTTGGAAGATAGGTTTCAGGCTAGTGGAATTTAAAAGAACGTTTATGTATATTGTGGCATACCTGTGTGCAATGAATTAGTGTGAGATATGATATTTTTTCACAAGCCCAAAAACGCACTCAAAATAGTTTAGTCACGAAGAAGTGACATAAAATGTAGTCAGAAGTAGGTCACCAAGTGACAGTACCCTCTCACGAAAAAAAAATTGGTAAAAAAGAATTTTAAAATTCCCGCTTATGTTGGGCAAGGGACCTAAAAACCGTTTATCCCTTACATGGGCTTTATGCAAATTGAAAATAACCAATTCTCTTATTCCCGAGTAGGTAGAAGCCTAAAACTTTAAAAAATTGTTCAGGACACTTCCGCGATGGTAACAGGCGGAAAAAAAATTTAACGTATCACCTATAAGGGACCGGGGGCCGAAATGTAGTTTTTTCCTTAAATGAGCTTTATAAAAACTGAAAGTCACTAATTCTCTGATTGCTCGTGTTGGTAGAAGCATGAAACTTTTGGAAGTTGTTGAGTAAACTACCCCAAAGAAAATTGGCGAAAAAGAAATTTAAAAACACATCTCGTGTGGTTCAGGGGCCCAAATGTTTTGTCCTCAAATGAGCTATATTAACCATGAAAATCTTTAATTCTCCAATTTTCCGGGTAAGTAGACGCTTAAAACATAGGGAAATGTTGATTACACTCTTACAACAATATTTGCCAAAAAGAATTTAAAATTACCCACACATGAAAGGCCGGGGGGGGGGACAAAATATTTTTTTCATTGCATGACCTTTATACAAACTGACTCATTACCAATTCTCAAATTTCACTTGTAGGTAAAAGCATAAAAATTTGGGATGATGCTGACTACACTCCCAAAATGGTAATATAAAATTAACACTCACTGTTGGCCGGGGGTCCTTGTGTAATATGCGCAATATTAAACATAATCATCATTAAATCTACAACTTCCTGTGTAGGTAGGAGCATAATACGTTTGGAAGTTATTGAGTACACTCTCACGACGATAACTGGTTAATGTTTTTACAATCTCCTTGGGCCCACAAACGTTTTTCCTTAAAATCAGTAATTGTCCTACTTCCCGTGTAGGTAGAAAAAGAAAACTTGGGAAGATTTTAAGTACATTTTCTCGGTGGTAACAGGTGAAAAAATTATTTCAATTATTACTAACTGGGGGCCGGGGACCCAAAAACGTTTTTCCTAATATGTCGTTTATAAACATATCAAATGACTAATTCTACCCTTTTCATGATTAAGCCGGGGGCCGTTTTGGAACCGGGCCGTTTTGACTGGGGCCGTTTTGACAGGGGCCGCTTTGTCCGGGGCAAATTTTACCGGGGCCTTTTTGTCCGGGCCGTTTTTTCCTGGGCTGTTTCACGGGTCACCAGTTTTTTTATTATATTAAAAAGCGACTAAAACTATTTCTCGAATTTTCCGTATAAGTAAAACATTTATCCTTTTGAAGTTATTGTGCACACTCTCCTAACGGTAATTGGCAAAAAAATATTTTAAAATTGCCACTCATGGGGGGCAGGGGGCAAAAATGTAGTGTTTTCCTTAAATGAGGTATCTTAACCTTGGCAATTATTACTTCTTTAATTTTCCGGTATGCTTTTAATTTTTTGTTTGATATATAAAAGCTTGTAACAGACTAAAATATAATTTAATTATCAGGTCTATAGAATCTAGAGAAGTATGTGATTTTTTTTTCGTTGTACAATGAGAGACAGATTTTAGAAATTGTATTTTTAAAACAATTTCAGGTTTGTTAAAAATTTTAACAATTTATTATCTCACTTATATTGAGAGCATTTTGCTATCTATCAGCAATGGACCTGAATTTTTACACCAAAGTATTATGTGTCAATCTCTGAAGAGACTTTGGATAATAAATTAATTTGCGTCTACTTTCAAAGACATTTTTCTTTTTACTAAGTTATTGCAAATGATTGTTTTGTGTAAATTAAAATGAACATGTTTGCTCAAAGCTTAATAAATTTATAATAACAACTTAATAAAGCTACTTATGTGCCTTAATGACTTTTCGTATTCTTAACTTTAATTTAAAGAATGGTTGAAGTATTTTCATGTCTAACATCAGACGTAGCATGACATTTAATAACAAATTTTGTATTGTTAATTCTAACAATTCTATTCATCCTAATTCCAGACTGCAATGGTACTACAGTCAATCCAAAAGGACAAATTGTCAGCCATGGCTACCCGTTTCAGTATGCTAAAAAACTTTACTGCACATGGACTTTGATTGGTCCAGCAAATACTTATTACGTCCTCAGGTATCTGATTATAAGCAACAAAATTATTTTAGACGCTATTATATAGAAATAAAAATTAAAATGGAGAATATTAATTTTAACATTTGTTTACTCTATGTAAATATGTTATAATTAATGCTGATTGCTCAACCTACAAAATATTTTTAAAATTTTTACTAACATTTCACTTATGCGCTGGTAAATTAGTCTTATATTTTAACTTTTCAAACAAAATAGTATGTTGTAGAGATTTCCATGATAATACTTAAATCTTAATAAATACAATTGTTGTTGAGCTTGCTCATCCACGAGTAGCATCCGCCAATCATTGTCTGTCTCTGCGATTCCTCCAAGGGCATAGGACACCTATGAGAGACCTCCAGGCATCTCAATCCTGGGCCAGCTTCTCCAGGATCTTCCATTCATAGGGCCAAATCTCTTGGTGTCTGCCTCCTATTCTCGGCGCCAAGTTTTTCTAGGACGGTCTATTTTCCGCTCACCCTGGTGATTCCATTTTAGAGCTTTCCCTGCTGTATTAGAAGCAGGTTTTCTTATGGTAATACCAATCCCTTTCACTGCTTCTGAAGAATATCTTCCTCCATTGACTTCTGTTTAGTCCGCTGTCATAGTTCCTGGTTGCAGATTTCGTTTGGCGAGTAAATTTTGATAATCCTTTTTAGACCATTGCTAAATAAAATTAAAATATAATTTTAAATTTTAAGTATAATTGAAAAAAATAATAAAGCATAGCTATACAAAATTTACATTGCTTATAGACAATAAGAAGTAGAAAAAATATATAAGCGTTTAAATTTCATTTCAAATATAAAAAAAACGCAGTAATTTTCTATTGAGAAAAATCAAAATACGATAAATATCTGTGGGGAAAAAGACAATATCATATTATAAACCCAATACTCAGGAACAGTTGTTTCCAAAGTGGCCCCTACGGACCTCCAGAGGTACCTGATAACGTTCAGGAAATCCGTGGAACATATAAATTGATTTAAGAGTTCCTGGAAAACGTCAGGAGTTTCTCCAATGCTTAATATAAAATAATAAAAATTGTGATCCATTTTTATTATTATGAAAATGTAAATAAGTAACTTATCATTGTTTGATAACAATGAAATTCTAAACTCGCTTAAATGTACACAAAGTATTTAATAATTACAAATGCTCAAAGCCTCTCTTTTACATTTTTCCACTTTTCAAAATTTCAATATAACTTTAAACAATGACGTCATAAAATATTTTACGGAGAGAAACACCGCACGCTTTTTAAACTGCTATTGACGGTTGTATTATGTCACTTAGCGATACGGCGACAGGCAGACAGTGATTGACTTGTGCTTTTATATTATTCAATTGTAAAATACTTTTCTGAATGCTTTTTCAATTTATTTAACAACGATCTTATGTGTTATCAGTCACATAATACAATGTTGTTTTACTACATAAGAAAATAGATCTAAGGTAATTTCCATAGCTATAAATAATATTTATAAAAATTTGTTTTATTGTAAATTCAAATTTGATGCGTAAGTAATGTGGAATTATTTAAGTAGGCCAGACAAATACAGTTTTTCAACGTGAATCAACGAGATTTGAAAAGATAGGTAATTTTCGAATTGTGTCGGGTAAATTTTATATTTTAAATTGTACCCTATGATCAATTGTTATTTTACTAAATTGCTTTACTACAGCATTCCGTTGAAGAAGTTTATAGTCATTGACAGTGAATCGTTACACACTTTTAAGATTGAGTGATCCGAAAAAAAAATTGCAGACAATACAGTGTTATTAAAAATTAGAATAATTGCTAAATATTTGGAGACAGATAAGAAAGGTGAGACGTTATTAACCGAACAAAAATATTTTCTGAAGTTTAAACTGTAGTCTTGACTTTATGGAATGTTTAAAACAAGCTGAAGCTAATGTATTTTCTGTACATCGTGTCATAAATTGACATCATTTATTAGCCCCAAAAAACAAAAAACAAAAAATTAAATTAAAAAAAAACTTAATTTAAATTGCCATAAAATACTTCAATATGTCGTTAGAACAGTTTATAAATTCAAAAGGTATGCGTTCAATGAAAGTGCGTTCGTTATCAAAAGGTGCATATGAAAACAGATTTTATACTCCATTTGATTCAGTATTAAATTTCTTAAAACAAAAACAATGATCTGTTAAACAAATAAATTTAAAATATGACTCATACCTTAATGACTGATTCATTTGCCAAATTTGACAAAATTTATTTGAACATGAAGGTAACCAATTATATTTAATCAAAACTAAAATCATAATATGTGTTCTCTTTCCAAATCTTTCAAAATTTTAAAGCAGAAATGAAGACATGCTCGCTTTACTGCTAACACTAAATGGCCCTTCGTGCAGCCTGAACCAAAGATTTTAAGACATTCTTCACTTGAATATTACTGACTGGGTGTTAAACCATTTGCGCGTGAACAAACTCAGATATTCAACGCATTTGAATTCGTAACAATACAGGAGCAGGTTATTGAATTATTTACAGATGACGAACTTAAACATAAGTTTGAACAAGGATCCTATAAAAATATTAATCTTTCATTATGTAAATTATGGGTTGTGTACAGGAGTTGACTTCTAAAATAACATCTTCCCATTTGGTAGAGCAAGGATTCAATGCTGCTATGATCATGATATCACTCACTTTATCACTCACATACACTCACAAAACCGACTCGAAATTAGTTTTCGTGGGGATTTGTGGTTGATACTAACAAACATTGAATTGTACGTTTATACTGTCACAGGATGGCCTCTTCTGATACCAATTTAATGTAAAGGTGTGAGGTCCCGTTTTCTCACTTTCTCGTGATTGACCTAATTTGCGTTTCTTTGTGGGCTTGTCTAACAGTATCCTCTTTCACACAATAATTCACTTCTTTAATAGAATCCAGGAAAAATGTTCTTAAATAATGCAATAACAAATATGTACACTTATTTTACAATATGCGATACTTTTCCTTTTACTTCCACTAGCTTTATCTCTATCTCTCAACTTCTAAACTGCTAATTTCTAACTCTGCAGCACCAAATTGCGTGCACTCTTCACCCTTTTAACTCATTCGCCCAAGACTCATGTTCTCTCTCCTCATGAACACACCATACAGACTGGCCATTGGCCTTCATTCGACCCTGACACACCACCGCATTCCTTTCATCTCACGTCTCACGTGACACATACACTCATAAATTCCACTCACGTTCGTCTGAGTCATTAATCATTTTAAAATTTTAATTTAAAATTATAATTTCAATAAATACGTCTGTATCATAATGTAGCTAATTTGGATGTGAAAATTTGTACTATATAAATGTGTTCGTGGGTAAAAAAAAAAAGTCTTGGAACCACTGCTCTAGAATAGTCTAGAAACTCAAAAAAAATAATAACAAGCTGTAACTAGTCTTAATTTAAAATAATATGAAGCTATATTGTGGGCCTTTTGCCAATGTTCATTGTTTTTCTTAGACCTTAATAAACAGCGCTGTCAATTCAAAATGTTTGAGTAAAGCAACGGTCTATCTATCCAAACTATTACAATAATTAAAATCACAGATTTTCTTTTTCGAAATGAAATCAATGGAATTCGGCCCCTAGAGCAGTATATATATTTATATGTCAATGAAAAAATGTGTGTCCAGATTTGTAAAAAACTATAAACTTTTTAAAATATCTTTACATGATCAATGACATAAAATTGTAAGAAAAATTAGCATTCGATCCTGGAACAAAGACTGCGTAAATAGCCCAAAAAGATATCTCATTGTGTTAGATTATGTCAACTTCAAATTGGCTTTAAGGTTTCATAGCAATATAAATGCATACTTTCAAATTGTATCATTCTATCTACACCAAAATTTGAATACATTTCTTTTAAGGCAAAACAACAAGACAACAACAACACCACCACACACACACACACACAAACACACACACACACAAAATAAACAACCACAACAAAAACAACATGGGATCTGAGGCCTAAACTGTAAATTACCAAGGATTTAAAATTGAATTTTACTTGCAAATAGGATGTAATGATTGAATTTCATTCTTTTGTCTACACGAGGATTTTGAAGCAGTAAAGATGTCTAATTTAGTTAATCAAAATGGGAACAGTTGATTCGACCTTTGTCAGTGTAGCTGATGTTTATAACCACAGTTGGGACCACCGAACCGTGTTAGATGTAAATGTTAAGTAAAGATCTAGCTATTTTTTAAAAAGAAATGAGACTTTGGTTTTGTAGCCAACAATTCAAACGTTTTCACATAGAAGAAACTTAGACTTTGATAGCTGTTGGTAGATTTATAATGTTTCTAACACTTAACATTTAACACGTCTTTTATTTTCTACAGTATCAATTATATGGACATTCAAAGTTGTTCAAACTGTGGTTGCGGCTCACTCAAGATATATGACGGTACAAGTGTAGGGAATTATCAGTTGGCAATGTTCTGTAACGGAAGGGACTCAACTACAAAGATTGTAGCTTCCATTTCTCATTCAATGCTCCTTGTATTTGAAACTGGTGGTTCTGGTACTGGAAGGGGATTCAGCGCATCGTATAGAAGTTTTGGTATTTATTATATTTGTTATATGATTAAATATTATCTCTTCGCAGACAGGTTTCGCTTTAAAAAGTAGATTTATTGCCTTTTACATTAGCAGCCTAAAAATGTTTTTTTTTTTTACATTACAGAATTTGTTTACATTCTAAAGCTATTTAACTCAAACAATATGCAGTATGAAACTGTTTCGTAAATTTATTCGTATGAACAAATATGCATCAGTGTTAATTAAGTACATAACGATTTCTGTTTAGCTTATAGCGCAATCATAACTGAGCCACGTCATGGTTACATCGCCAGTCCTGGTTATACACTCAGGTACTCGAGGTATTCACACTACACCTGGACCATTACTGGGAGACCTGGGAGTTTCATTAGTAGCGCTTTAGACTGCTGAACGGTGGGAAGAACCCCGGTCATGGGTTCGAACAACGTTACTGGCATGGCCCACGGGGCATTGTGCTAGCCACACAATCCCCTGCTCGTTAGTGGTGGCTTATATAACTTGTGAACGCTACTTCACTTGCCCTAGAGTCCGCCATGGACTGAAAAAGGGGTTATTATATTATGGTAAATGAGTGATTTTATATGAAAAACATTTAGTTGTTTTTTGTGTTGTTGTTATATTTTATTTATTATAATTATTTTTCTTTTTTTTTGCACAATAATTATTCCTCACTCACGCACACACAAACACACACACACACACACACATTTATATATATATATATATATATAAATTATACAAATGTTAACAAATTTAATTAGATACGATCCGTTACGTAGCATACGCCGCAGACTTACTCATTGATAAATCAAATTTAAATTAAAGTGTGGGGGAGAAGAGAATAAACTCAAACAGACAAACAGTAGCATATGCAATTGCAACAACGGGAGTGAGCGCTCAGGGGAACCGCCGAAACAATTTGGGGAAGCATTACAGACATCACGACAATTTTGGCCTCGCCCCCATATACTCCTAAAATGTTCACATGCTAAACGTATTGTTTAGGAGAGTGTATGACTATTTTTCCGTTACCAAGAACAACAACTAGCACGTCGCCGAAGTTATTCAAATGTTGAGAAACAAATATTACAGTCATAATGCCAAGTTGGAGAGGAGCAACTTCGTCTATGATCTTTTCCCAGAAATATGCGACCGATAAAAGTAGAGAGTTAGATGATGCAGGAATTGGTAAAACATTGAACGAAACTTTTCTCACGTAAAGTACGTGTGAAGAGGTGTTTATGTCTGCTAAGAAAGGGGGCAACTATCGGCATAAAAATTTACATTAAAAATGTTATTTTTCTTAAGTTGCTGCTGGGATTTGAACCTAACATTATCTGAATGTCAGACGGATTTAATAACACAACGAAATACATGCACTCTATGAAAGAACAGGGAAACTGAATGCAAAAGGCATTGCTCGTCTCAAGACATGCCCCACTTCTCCAATAACTTTGCATGCCAAACGTTAACTGTGATTAGTTGACCCCAGCGAGGGTCAATCGTCATGATCATTTGCCAATACTCGCTTTGGTGAAATTTTATTGAAAAAAATATAGTAATTAGATAATTTTTATAGCGCGGGACACCAACAATAATCCAAGTCTATCGCAATGTACGTATAAAAGTAATAACTTTGCAAACATATATATATATATATATACACCCCCACACATACAAGCTTACACGCATGCATGTACATTTACATATTTATATATGTACAGGGACTCATTGGTCGCTGTTTCGTAGCTATGAACGCTCCCCCTAAAAAGTATAAAAATAATATTTCACTTGATTTCACGTTTTTTTATAAATATTTTTAAAAAATATTCTGATAAGGAAATGTTTTCTCTTATTTGTGATACTTTTTATGTCATTTCGGCTACATTTCTTGACACTGTACGTATACTTTTTACATTAAATTGTGCTACTCTTTTTTATGTTTCCAGCAACTGGGTGGAAGAATTCGCTTTGTAGGGCGAGGAAGAAGGGGTCGCTATTACTCTTAGTCTTCTCTCTTTCTCTCTTGTTTATCTTCTATTTTTTATACAAAAATATAGTTTGTTTAATAAGGAATTGTTTTCTTTTTTAAAAAATTTTGTTATGTCATTAACTGTTTTATTTTTATAATGCACTTAACACTTACAGTACTCTACGGTGCATTTTAATTTTTTTTAATGTTTTGACTGACACGAAAATTTGAGTCACCATTCGTGATAGGAACGGATCAACGTCGCAACCATAAGATCTCCCTTATATATATATATATATTTAAAAACCAGTGAAGAGGATCCAAGGATTGAACTTTATGAAAAAAAGGGAGAAAAAATTTAACTAGGTCATTGTTTCATATACCTATTTCTAAATATTACTACCTGTAAAATACTAGAAAACATAAACTAGAGTAATATAATTGATCACCTAGCACCCAGATTCCTAATCTGTGGGTTAGGAATGTAATTTGTCCCAGGGACAAATTGTATTAATATGTTAGAAATGTCTATAATGTCTGTTAAATATTGCACAAGGAACTACTCCTGAACAATACTGAAGAGAGGGTTCGGCTCTTTTGCAAAAATGTTAAGGAGGTCCGAATGATGTGCTAAGTCCTAACAATTCCTGGAAGAGTTTATTTAATTTCCTGGAAAAAAGCAACCATTTAATAAAAATAAATTTTTAAAAACATAAAAAAAAATATTTTCTCAACTTCTCGCCAAACATAACATCTATGTGTTGAAAGAATTACCAAACAGCAGCTAATAATATGGATAACAATGCTTAACAAGGGGTTTCTAAAAATCGCTTTTCGTTCGACTTCCATACTTTTTGAAGAAATTTATAGATAGCAATTGTTTAGTTTACTTACAGAATTATTGATTTGAAATGACTTTTAATGCAATCTTGAAACATTTCCCTTTCATAAACTGTTAAGTGTTGGGGACTAATAAAATGAATTTAATATCTAAAATCTCATTAATGAACTTATTCTTCCGTTACATATTATTAAATCTTCCGTATGATTGTCTCAAACATTGTTATGGACAAATTATTGGAATTTGCGCTTCAATGCTCATTTACATTTTATTACTTGTTTTATATTTTTTGTCATTGCATTCTACAAATGAAATGGGAATACTATTCCATTTATTGGTGCAGTAGTTTTAAATGTCAAACTACACTATGTACGGTGAGAAAAGTTCTTTTTACACATTTTAAGTAACTTTTTTTCTCATTTTCGCAATACTGTAATGAAATGAAAGAATCTTGTCTTGTTTGTTAAAGATAAAAACAACTATTGTAATATAAATTATGATTTATAGCAACAAAATTTAATTTAAAAAACCAAGGTCTCAGAAATAATCATTTTTCGAAGCATTATTGCTGATATTTGCTTCATTATTTCTCACAGTATTTTGAAAGTAACAATCGAGGGATTGTGTTTAGACACCATCAGTATCTCTGACGGTAACAACACAAACAAGAGGTTGCCGGTTCAGGTCTGTTCAAACCGTTCTCTTCCAAAGATGTTTAGATCTACTGGAAACGATCTGCATGTTGCATTTGCCACTAATGGAAATAACTATTACAGAGGATTTATGGCAAGCTATGAAATTATAGGTAGGAAATTATCATGCATCCTCTTATATATATTTTTTTAAATAAACGAATGAATTTTTATTTTTAAAACTTGAAAACTGAATAAAAACTTAGATCCTGTAGACATACTGAGCTATAAATCCTTACAGCTAAATGAATACTTAGGGCATTATAACTGAATAAACACTTAGTGTAACTTAGAGCCTGACAACTGAATGAACAATTAGGTGCTGACAACTGAATGAAAAATATGTCCTGACAACTGAATAAACAATTAGATTTTGACAACTGAATGACTAATTAGTTCCTTACAAATGGATGAACAGTTAGCTCCTGACAACTTGCAAGAACTCTTCGTTCACAACAACTGACAATAACATTTAGATCCTGATGACCAACAAAATATTTGAGGCCCTGATAATTAAAAAGAATCGTACTTCTTTGAAACAGGCAAGAACACTCAAATCCTTAGCACTGTAAGGAAAACTTAGGTCCTCATAACTATCAA
This sequence comes from Radix auricularia, assembly GCA_002072015.1. Taxonomy (NCBI): domain Eukaryota; kingdom Metazoa; phylum Mollusca; class Gastropoda; family Lymnaeidae; genus Radix; species Radix auricularia. The sequence continues at coordinate 10,105 of MUZC01001162.1, read as the reverse complement.
TAAATCTTACGTTTTGGCCCCTGACAAAGACACTTAGGTCCCTACAACACAAACGTTATTTAGTTCAGGAAGACTGACGCTAAGAACTAAATCTTATAGCGTTAAGGAAGAGAATTTCTAGGTTTTTTTGAGCTTCTAACAACCGTATGCCGTAAACTCAGTGTAGTTTATAATAAAATTGCTTCTCATGTAGTTAAAAAAGTCTATGTAGCCCCTTTGTGTAACACTGACACCCCGTGGGCTTTTTATAATAGAATGTTTGTACCTACGAAGACGTATAGGCCAACCCTAAGTGGAAGTTTTTACACAGGGAGTCTAGGACTACGAGCACTTTGATGTAGAAACTAGTAAACGGTATTTACATTATTAGACAGAATTTATGTTTGCGTGGATACTAAGATGCTGTTTACATATATTTAAGAACTATAGAAGTTTTTAAATTAAGAAATATAGACGTAGAACATACTTCTGTAACTACTATAAAAATTGTCCATATTTATTTAAAGACTATATACATTGTTAATTTTTATATAAAAACAAAGAAACTGTAATATTTATTTTAGAACTATAAACGTTGTTCTTTTTAAATTTCGAAATATAGACGCTGAAAATACTTCTGTAAATGCTATAAACATTGTACATCTTTATGTAAGAACTGTAGATGTTGTTCAATTCTTATATAAATACGAAAAAGCTGCCCATAATAATGTAAAAACTATAGAATTCGTACAAAATTATGTAAAAAATTTGTTTGATAACGTCATTTATTTAAGAACTATAGACGTTTTTTTTCCTTATTTATGAAGAAATTATGACGCGAGTATCATATTTTACTTCCATTGTATGGCCTAAAGGAACCACTTATGATTTAACATAATATTGTCATACTATCAACACTTTTTTGTTGTTACCAGATCCCACTGTAGTGGCAAGCCAGATAAGGAATCCTCATATCCAAACTACGAGTGTGACATTTTATTTAACTACTGGTGCAACAACTCAACAAGTAAAATATCTGGTAGCCTGGGTAGCCACAGATAACAGTAGCGATTTTGGATCAGTGGTAGCCAGTCCAAGTGGTGTGTTTGTACAAGGACTAACAACAGGAACAAAATATAACTTTACAGTTTTGTCAACATTACAAGGCTTAGGCTACTACAATGACACCACAATTTCTACGACTTTAACTTTGGAAACATGTATGTAGACAATGTCAAATTAATCACGTTTAATCATGCATGATTTAAGTTTACAAGACAATAAGCATCTGTAAAGTGTTTTTTAAAAAGATTATCTTGAAAGATTTCTTCTTTTTGAATGCTATTTATTAATGTGACAGGGCCTTGTTTGTATTTCTTCACACTACAGAAATGTAAGTAGGTTTCTGTATGACATATGAGTAAATATAAATGTCATTTATCTTGCAGCATTTGTTCTGTATTTGAATCAGCAGATATATTACATACAAAAATGATTGTGGGAAAACATCCGTTATAGACATGAAATTTATATTCGATACGTTTGTTGCTTAATTTTAGATAGCACTATATACTTGTTATTTTTAAAATTTATGTTTTTCATTTATACATTTTGCTAAGTCTTTTTCATCGTTGTTTTTCTCTGAAACTTGTGCTAATCTTATTATGTTTTGACTGAACAAGATAAAAATTTATTTTTATGAAATTTACATTTGATATTAATTACGAGACACAAAAATAAAATGTGCGATTAAACTATAAATGTAAAGCTTTATTAATTAAAGGATACATTTATAATTTCTTGGCAAATGCTTTCATTTGATAAAAAATGACAATATACAAATATTTTAATAAAGTTTTAATTGTAAAATACGTTTAATACACTGAAAACATAGACAAGCAGCGGAAATAAAATAAAAAACGAAACAACATACAAGCGATAAACGCAGGATTGAAGAAGAATAAGAAAGTATGAAAATGATAGGAACAAAATAATTTTAAAAATGTTATTCCTTCATTAAAATAGTTTAATTTTTTTTTAAAACCCAGGTCGTTTGTGAATCTTGTATTAAACTTGAAAATGAAATGATACATTATCGCATTCCAATTCGCAGGATAGAAGAATAAAAAGAAAGTATAAAAATTACAGTAAACAAATATATAAAAAAAATTTTTGTCCACAAACAAAGTTTAACGTTTATTGTTTTAATCACTAAATTCGTTGGTATATCTTTTACGTTATTTCAAAGTTTTATGATACTTTATCGAAATGCAATTGTGGATGATTTTTCTTACATTATTTTGAACTACTTTGATTTAAAAGCTTTACGGCAGTTTGATATTGTATAACATAAATATTCATCGTCTTTTAAAGCATGAAATGCAAGTATCTGCTATAGCTTGTATTTGAGCTTAAAACAGTGTGATACAGCGGAACGTTTCTAAATTTTGTGAACAATTGTAAAAAATTCAAACTGAACTATTCAACATTTCTAGATACTCTCCAAAAAGTGATTAATCTATGTACAATAATGTGTAAAAATAATTTTATTGTATTAGTTTTTAAGAAATGCATTTTCCCATGTCATACTAACACGATTACAAAGTTTAGCCTCCCGAGTTGACTCAGAATCGCAGTTTGGTTTCCGGGCTGGTCGGTCTATCATAGATATGGTGTACTCCAAACGACATGTCCAGGAAAAATGCAGAGAGCTACAGATGCCACAATGATTTGCCCTCTTGGACCTTACGAAACCCTTTGATTTAGTTAGCCGCAACGGCCTATTTCAAATTCTGAATAAATTTGGCAGTCCCAATCACCTACTCACCACCATCAGACAGTTTCATATGCTGGGCACAGTGCGATTCTATGGAGCTAAATCACAAGACTTTCAAGGCAGCAGCGGAGTTAAATAAGGTTGAGTACTCGCACCAACATTCTTCGCAATATTCTTGTCTGTATTGCTTCGATGCGCATTCAAAGAAAGCAACTATTGATTTTAGTTACACAACAGAGATGATGGAGGATTTTCAACTCAACTGAACTACGAGCAAAAATAAAAAAGACACATGCTCTTTTTGGGAGCTACTTTTTGCGGACAATGCAGCACTTATATCACACACAGAAACTGGTTTGCAACAATTCGTTTCAAGCTTCTCCAAAGTGTGCAATGAATTCGGTCTGCTAATCTAATCGAAAAAGGCAAACGTCAAGGCACAAAACACACGTTCTCCTTCTACCAATAGTATCGACAATAAAAACTTGGAGGTTGTGGACAGCTTCACCTACTTGGATATCAAGATTGCCAACTCACTGTCCATCAAGGACGCAATAAATAGTAAAATGGACTAAAATTGTCTTAAATGAACGGATTCGGATAACATCAAGTTAACTGTACAAACAAAACTGTGTGCCCATCGAGCATGATCATCAGGACGCTGCTATACGTGAGCGAAACTTTGAAAACTTAAACATGCCATGAGCGCAAGGTTAATAGCTTCTACTTGATGTGTCTGCATCACATTCTTGGCATTAGGTGGTAGAACAAAGTGCCATATAGTGAAGTCCTGATTCGGGACAAAATACTAAGCATTATCTCAATCCTTGATAATAGTCGCTTAAGTTGGCTAGGACATGTAAGAAGAATGGGAAAGAGGAAGACGTGTCACCCAGGTCTCCGATATAAAGATATTTGCCACAGAGTCATTAAAGCAGCCGGAATAAACACAAGTGACTGGGAATGAAAAGCAGGAGACCGATCTACGTGGCGCAAAGTTGTAAAAGAAGTCATCACGGTAACCGAGGAACGAGAGCTGGAGGAGGCAATATACAGAAGAGCTAGAAGAAAGACGTAAACACTTGAAGCACAGAACTCATTTACAAAAGAAGTGTAAAAGATTGTGACTCAAGGATAGGACTGTTTAGTCACACGATAAAATGCAACCCAACCCAACGCTTATGCACCATCGCCTCTCGAGACGGTAGACGCCTATGATTTATATTTATATATACATATGTTATATATTATATATATATATATATATATATGCTAGAGGCAAGTACCCGGCTTCGCACGGGTTTTAAATGAGGTTTTCAGTAGAAGCGTACTATACTGTTTATTTGCATGAGGGAAAAGGGTACATTTAACATAAATTAGGTCCAATGCAATTGCCTATCCGAAAAGCATAGTGTCTGCAATTCTTGCAAATTAGCGTTAGGAGAGTGTACTTAACAACTTTCACAAAGTTTCCATCTTCTACCTACACGGAAATAGTCGAATGGGGGATTTTCAGTATTTATCTAGCGTATATTAGTATTTTAAAAAAACTTCTTTTGGGCCCCCGGTTCCCCTTGAGTGAGAAGTTTAAAATTATTTCTCTCAAAATATCGTTGCGGTAGCGTACTTAACAACTTGCCAAAGTTTCTTTCTTCTACCTACACGGGAAATAGGAGAATTAGTGATTTTCAATGTTTATATAGCTCATATAGGGAGAAAAAAAACATTTGGGCCCCTGAAAGTGATAATTGAAATATATATTCGCCTGCGATAATTTGGGAAATGTACTAAACAATAATCCTAAAATTTCATGCTAGTGCCTACTCGGGAAATAGGAGAATTAGTTATATTCAATTTTCATTACCTCAAATTACTGTGATCAAGAACCTATAAAACAGAGCATCCAGCGCAGTACTCTACAACAGCAAGCTGGGAGATTGGTTCAAGACCACTGTTGGTGTTAGACAAGGGTGTTTACTCTCCCCCATCCTCTTCAACCTCTTCCTAGAAAGAATTATGACTGATGTGCTCAAAGACCATGTCGGAACGGTCAGCATCGGAGGAAGGATCATAACTAACTTACGCTTCGCCGATGGCATAGACGGCCTAGCTGGCAGCGAGGACGAACTAAAAGAATTCCTTGCAAAGCTAGAGAAGACGTCGAGGGCCTATGGCATGGAAATTAATGCAGAAAAGACCAAGGTCATGGCAAATAAGAATTTCTCAAGTGAAATACGGATAAACGGTCAAAAACTCGAGGAGGTTTCAAATATCAAGGGGCTGTAATATCCGATGAAGGCTCAAAACCAGAAATTCTTGCCAGAACGGCCCAAACAACTGCAGCACTAAGCAAACTGAAAATCATCTGGCAAAGCAAGAAGCTCTCCTTGAGAGCAAAGATTCGACTAATGCGCTCTCTGGCGATGTCAGTCTTCCTCTATGGTTGTGAGGCTTGGACGCTCACCGCAGACCTCCAAAAAATAATTAGTGCGCTTGAGATGAGATGTTTTCGAAAGGTATTAAACATCTCCTACACGGCGCACATCACGAACAAAGCTGTCCGCGACAAAATAAGTGCTGTCATTGGCCCTTACGAGGACCTTCTCACCTCAATTAAAAAGAGGAAACTACGATGGTACGGACACGTGTCAAGATCTGGAGGTCTCTCAAAGACGATATTGCAAGGCACAGTCCAGGGAAGAAGGAAAAGAGGCAGACCAAGGAAGAGTTGGGAGGACAACATCAAAGAGTGGACCGGCCTTTCATTTAGCGATTCCCAGAAGGCAGCTCAGAACCGTGACACTTGGCATGAGTTAGTGCGCAGCTCAAAATGGTGCCCCAACGACCCAGCGTCGGGTTAAGGGATAGTTCAAGTTCAACGGGGGGAAATGTTTTTGGGCCCCCGGCCCCTAGGAGTGGGAATTTAGGGAACGATTGCCATTATTGTCAGAGTATGCTCAAGAATTTCCAAAAGTTTCATGGTTTTACCTACACGGAAAATTTAAGAATTAGTGATGAGTGAGTTTTTAATATTAGAAAACAAAACTACATTTGGGCCCCCGGCCCCCAATGAGTGTGAATTTAATTTTTTTTTTTTTTTGCAAATTAGCGTTAGGAGAGTGTACTTAACAACTTCCCAAAGTTTCATTCTTCTACCTACACGGGAAATAGTAGAATTGGTGATGTTCAGTATTTATATAGAGTATATAAGTAAATAAAACTACATTTAGGTCCCCGGCTCCCCCTGAGTGGGAAGTTAAAAATTGTTTATCGCAAAATATCATCGGAGTAGCGTACTTAACAACTTGCCAAAGTTTCATGCTTCTACCTAACCGTAAAATATGATAATTAGTGATTTTTAGTTTTTATATATAGTTCATATTAGCGGAAAAATATATTTGGGCCCCCGGCTCCCAGTAAGTGATAATTTAAATATTTTTTTCATCTGTTACCACTGCGGAAGTGTACTGAACGATTTCCTAAAATTTCATGCTTCTGCCTACTCGAGAAATAGAAAAATTGTTGATTTTCATTTTCATATAGCTTAAATAAGGAAAATAATGTTTTTGGGCCCCCCGGCGCCCATGAGTGTTAATTTATGGAACGAAATGTATTTAAGAACCTTCCCCATAATCAGAAACCTGATCTTTCTGGAGACGTGATTGTATTTCGTTGTCTACATTTTGTTAATATAGCCCACTTAAGAAAAAGTACATTTGGGCCCCCGGCACCATATAAGTGTGATTTTTTTTATTTTATTATTTTTTTTGGCCATTATTGCCAGGAGAGTAATTTCCAAAAGTTTCATGTTTTTACGACACGGTACATTGGAGAGTTAGTGATGAGTTTGTTTCTAATATAAGAAAAAACAGAATTTGGGCCTCCGGCCCCCAATGAGTGGGAAATTTGAAATTCTTTTTCGCAAATTAGCGTTAGTAGAGTGTACTTAACAACTTCCCAAAGTTTCATTCTTCTACCTACACGGGAAATAGTAGAATGGGTGATTTTCAGTATTTATATAGTGTATATTAATTTAAAAAAACACTACATTTGGGCCCCTGGCTCCCCATGAGTGGGGAGTTTAAAAATTATTTATTTCAAAATATCGTCGGGTTAGCTTATTTAACAACTTGCCAAAGTTTCATGATTCTACCTATCCGTAAAAAAGGATAATTAGTGATTTTCAGTTTTTATATAAGGGAAAAAACTACATTTTGGCCCCCAGCCCCCAGAAAGAGGTAATTTAAATATATTTTAGCCTGTTACCATTGCAGAAGTGTACTGAACAATTTCCTAAAATTTCATGCCTCTGCCTCCTCGAGAAATAGAAAAATTGTTGATTTTCATTTTTTATATAGCTCAAATAAGGAAAAAAAGTTGTTGCCCCCCCCCCGGCGCCCCTGAGTGTGAATTTATGGAGCGAAACCTATTTAAGAACCTTCCCCATATAATTGTGTGTACGTTTACTAAATTTCACTTGACTGGGTTGTCTGGATCTTGAGTTATTAGGGAACAGACAGACAGACAGACAGACAGACAGACAGACATACGGACAACAAATGCGTCTTATATATATATATATATATATATTCTGTGTAATGGGAACGCCTTGTCAGATTAAAATTATTAACATGTATTTGTCATTGAACGTCAGTTTTTTCATATAAATTTATTTTCCTTTTACCCTCCCTAAACACATCAATCTAAAATCAAACATCACAATCTCTGCTGTGTCGTAATTAAATCTTACAATTAAAATTTCTCAGTGCCAGCCCGACCAGGTGAACTCAACGAAAGTTCCATCAATTTACTCAACAGTCCCTACGTCCTGAGATTTGGGCAGTCTGAAGGAAGGGTGTCACGATACGTCATAACTGTTGGTGACAGGTCTTATGACGTGTTGACCCCAGAGCTGACCATCCAAGATTTAACGCCAGGCACACGCTACAACTACACGATAACAGCGTATAATAAAGGGGGAAATGGCAGTGATGACGTTATTGGAAGCTTTAGAATCGAGCCAGGTAAACTCACATTGGAATAACATCTCAAAATATTTAATATATAAATACAAAGGGTTGTAGGGTGTCTAAGACGCCAACTCTTTTCTCCACAACCGAAAAAATTTACTCTTATTAGCTAAATAAGAAATATTAAATTTTATGAAATGTACACAACATATTTTATTCTGTTAAAACACCAAATCCTTTTTTTTTTTTTTTATACATCTTTCCATTTTGCGAACTTAATATAAAATCTACTAGCTATAACAATGAAATCATATAATATTTTTTTTACGGCGAGAAACACCACACGCTTTTAACTGCAATAGACTGTTGTTCTAAGCTCTTTATCGTTAATGAGAAAGTGAGTTAGCGACATTAGCTTTAATATTGTTTATATATAACTAATGAATAACAATAACCTGCATGCTTCCACATTAATATGGGCGTTGTATTTGTATGTAAGATATGGATTGTAAGGCACTATTAAGCGAATGTCAATTTGAGCTCCCCGCACCATAACTAGCGTGTCACGGCGGTATAATGGGTAGCTAATAACATTTGGAATCATCTGCTCATTGAACTCCATCGGAAACTGCTTCAGATATTCCCATCCTTCCTGTATGGTGCATTCTGGTGACATTCGCCGCATGGACCAAGCATGTAGCACATTAGCATAATATATCGCTGTTCTTAGAGTCTGATGGAAAGTCAGCACAGATCCTACATGTCAAATAAGAGCTGCAGTTCAAAGTCTTCACTCTTCATGGCGCTTCCCAGAAAATCCCTTGCTATCACTTCGGCACCACCCCTCAAAGCTTACGTGTCTCAATGGTTAGGACCGCCGCAGTGCGGGGATCGATCAATGAACTACCTAGGGTGTAACCCCCACTGGAGGGTTTCCTCAAAGCAGGCCTCCAAAGGGTATCCTAGCGGTAACTTTTGCTAATCTGTACTGGCACTCCTGGCCCTAAACTGGCACCGCTCAGTGGCGTTGCTAGTTTATTGAGGGGGGCGAACCGGTCGCTTCGGAGTAACTCGACCCTCAACGGGTACTTTGGTTTTCATCATCGGAAGTGCATCTAAATGATTTGCTTAAGATCTGTACAGCGACGTTAATCGTGTGTGACTAGCACCTAACACCTAACATATCTTGCAAGGAGTTGTCAGTTTCAGGTCGTGGTCACCTTACTCGTCTGTCAAGCCGCGTAGAGGCCAACCCTCCTCGACAGCAGCACAGATAAATTGATCGATCCTCTCTGCGGTTTTGTAATTGAACTCTTTCTTTTAAAGTCACCAAGATGTGTGCATTGGGGAGCCCTCGCTAACTCTATATTGTTGACAAAAGACATTTGTTACATCACAAATTCCCGTTACATTTATGTCCCTATTAAGAGAGTCAAGTTTTTACTTAAAAACAGCGCTACCAAGTCAAGTCGATCTGGTTGCTGGTGATCGCGGGCCAACTTGGATTTGCAGTATATGTGACACAGAGATGCGGGGTGTCTTGCATAGCAAATATGCATAATGCATCGCAGCATATCTGTCGCATGTTTGGTGGAGATCCTTCGAAGGATGACAGAAGTATGACGTTACATCCGATACAATATTGCGATTCTCAGCCATGTTAGCCATATGATTGGCAAGACTCTGTTATTGTTCCGCCTTTAAACGTTTTGGATTCTGAATAATGTAGTTGAGGTTGTTGGCTTCCATCTGCAGATAGCAATCCACCAGCCACTGCAGCGTAAGGTTTCCGGAACTCGTGATGGATTGAAGTGAACCAGGCTACCATTTTTTCCAAGTACCTCATTTAAGAAAGTAGTTAAAAGCCTGTTTCAAGTAAAAAAAAATAAATAAATAAAAATCTATTGTAAGCTAAATTCACCCACAACTTTATTTCTGCTGTAAAGGCATTCCACATAATCAAAAAATAATACTACAGTAAACTGAAAATGTAAACTAAATATAAAAAATGACGTTAAGATTAGTAAGGACCCCAGCAGCTAAAATGTTAATGTCCGCTAGGCGACGCCACTGAGTGGACTCAACCTTAAATTTTGTTCCTACCGTGAAAATCATAAAGAGACTGACATATTTTTTTTCAAAGCCCTTACCAGATTAGGTTATAATTTTTTGAAAGTATGAAGAATAAAGTAGTGGACAACGGAGTGGGGCGTTAGATAAATAGACACGGGTTCTAAATACTGACTGTCAAATAACGCTAGATTAAACATTGAAAATAATAATTTCATGGTGGTTTAAATAGATAATAACATTAAACTACTGTAATTTTTTTTTATTAATTTTTAAAAAAATTACTAAATAAATAAAATTTAAATAAAAA
>MUZC01001161.1:95869-111015 GCA_002072015.1 Radix auricularia | reverse complement strand
GATCAAACGACACTCTACACCAGAGATTTTATCATTGTGTCTCTAATCAGATCAAACGACACTTCATACGTTGTAGCTCCTCATTAGGAAACAGGGTGACAAAAAAATTTGAGGTGAATGCAAGTAAACTAGATAGGGGATTAAATTTCCTTCACGGGTTAAAAGCTCGGATCGGATGATGTTTATATTTACATGGTTTCACAAAATTGAATCATTGGGTAATTCTATGCATCCAGCCATCTGCCTATCTGCGGTATAAAATATCTGTTGTGGATCCATTTATTTTTAAAATAATCAATTTTAAAAGAACATTAAACAAAATAGCACACAATCGCACAGTCAAACAAACAAACAAGAAATATATAAGTTAATACAAGGCCCTATTCATTGTCTCTGATTAATAAAGTTCACGCTTCTAATGTACGCGTTCATCTCAAAATGTTTATTTAATTTTGTGTATTTCTTTGGTAAATATCTTGGTTACAATGATTCCCCTTTGAACAAAACCAGGATTGTATTGTCATCTGGAAGAGAATTTTCCACGCAAACAACTCACGAGTCATACTTTTGCAAAACATATGCCTATAATTGAGATATACTATTTGTAAATCAATATTGAATCCTACCATTGGAGATCGATACGTTGGAAACTTTGAAATTCAACACTTGTGTTAAAAATTAACTCATTTAAAATACATTAACTCCTTCCACGTATCACTTTTTACCAGAGCAAAAATAACACATAAACCTATATACACACACATCCACATAAATAAACTCACACATAATCATAGCCATCAAATGCTTAATGATATATTTTCAGACGTTTTGACTAGGTCTTAAAATTAATCAGCTTGACAAGGTCGAGACGGTTAGACTGACGAATTGAAATATCCCTCAGGTGAAACAAAACACACCTGAGGTCAAAGGTTACGTCTTCTTCACATGCCTAAAAACATGTTCGCATTAAATATGAAAACGCCCTAGATCTAGGATTGATCCAAACGACTTAATATTGAATATGCCCATAAATCACTCTGCAACTACAAGGACATTAGATGATTCATTCAGGACCGACTACCAGATGATGGTATTTGCTAAATATTTTATCGCCAGAGCAATTAGCGTAGGCTTTTTTTAAATTAGAATCAGTTGAGGTGCTGGGTTATTGATATCTTATCTTAACCCGTCAAAAACCTTTTTTTTTAGGGGGGAGGGTAGGGTAGGTTGAGGTTTTATGTGTTTCTCGGAAAGGGTTACATAGGTAAAGCTGTGTTTTACAAACGAGGAATTAAGCTCAAATCATATTTTGTTTCTTAACTAATTTCATTTTTTTGAGTTTCTCGCGCATTTAGTTCTCAGGAAAATGAATGAGTTTTAAAGTTACCAGATGTAACATTCGCAGAAAAAATACCCTTGGAAAACGTGAGAAATTAACCAATTAACATCAAATTTTTAGAATTTGAAATCTGATTATATTCGTCACAATTTTAAGCGTTGGCTAGAAATCTGGAAACAGATTTAAACTAACCTACAAAAAATTATTGGGTGAGGTTCACGGCTAAAGATTAAGTGCTAAAAAACAAATTGGTGTCATAAAAGACTTCATTAATTTTCCCCAGTAACGCCATTCTCTCGTGCACGTTGCTCAGTCTCTGTCAAACACTCCCAGTCTCTAATGTTCTCACACTAGTCTGGACCCCGACTGATTAGGTTCATATCCTCTCCTGGTTTGTGTCAATGAATGCATGAGAGTAGTGTTTAGCACTGGTCGAACTAAATTCTTTTTATTTAAATATTCACAGAAATATACGTACTCTTGTCTTTATTTAACCTGAAATAAAACTATTAGTTTTAAAAAAAATAATAGACATTTGTGAACACACAAAGACTTCTAACATAGATTAAATTGCAGTGTTCCTGCCACTCTGTTTTCTGTGATCCATTGCTATGTTGTTCATGATGTTTAATTTAAATTAGACAGTTTCAAACTAGTTATTGAAACTTTACGTTTTAAGCTGGCGGATGATCATTTTGTTCACTTACTGAGCTGTATAAACTTGATCAATTCTCCGTATCTAAAATGAAATGTATTTATTTTTTAAATTGCGAAAAAGTCTCTATAATATTTAAAATACCTTTTTTGGTTCTCGCTATATGAAAGCGCATTTGAACTTACAAAGGAGCATTAATATTTCCGGTGAAAGAGCTAACGTTTTATGTAACTAAACGCATTTCATCCTGCATGTATTACCATAAATGAGCTGATAAAATGAGCCTTGAATCTGAAAGATAAAAAAAATCTGAGCACCGGGAAATTACGTGGTCCAAATACATCACAGAGTTATTTTTAACATCTTAGGGTATGATTATCGATTTTTTTCAACAGCAAACAAATTCTCATCATGATTTTTGTCTATTAAAACCGACCAACTGTGAACATATGACTTAAAAATTAATGAAAGGGGGATTATTACGTTCAGAGGCGCTCACAACATGGCCCATAAAAAGCAAAGAACATGGCTCGCAAGCATTGTGGTGCAACTAACTAGCTTGCCAATTTAGCCACCATTGTTATTCCATTAGTTGGCAGGTCCATTTTTTTAGCCTCCATTGTGACGAAATTACGTGGATCGACCACATGGCCCGCCATTTTGGTACCACTACCTGGTTCGCCTGTTTTCGGCACAATTGTTGTTCCTTTTATTGCATCATCAATCGTGCTTTAGATCGTGATCTCTTACAGCGGACGCGTATGTTTACGTTCTTATTTTTTTCCCTAGTGTTTATAACTTTTTAATGACCTTCCGCTCACACTAAAGTAGACGTCATAATGCCAGAGAAGCGGGCCTATTATTTCCTTGGGTTTTTTTTTCCTTTAGCATTCTCGTTGTGTATTTACAATAGTTTTTCAAACACTAAAGACATATGAAAATGTAAATTAATAATCCATGATCATGAGCGACAAACAGACTCTACAAAACACAATTACTACAGAAGCTGTTTATATATTTTGATTCTTCCATTCAGATACTTTTTTCCCAGTAGACTATCGCATTTCAGATCAGATAAAAGAACAAAATGAGCTAATCCAACTCAAGATGAAAATAATAATAATAATCATAATAATTATTTAAAAAATAAATAATTACTTGCACACAAAAAATTGTCCCCTTTCACACAAAAGTGTTTTTTAAACACTTATTAGCGTACAGATGTATGATATTCTTCATACCTTAATTTGTTTATAATGCATTATGAAATTCTCTCTCTCTCTCTCTCTCTCTCTCTCTCTCTCTCTCCCTCTCTATATCTCTCTCTCTCTCTCTCTCTCTCTCTGTCTGCCGCGGTCCGTCGAGCCGGAGGAAAAATTAAAGTCCTAAATGACCCATTTAACGTAATGCTATTGAGCTGAAAGTTGGCACAAAAACGTGTGTCACCTAACGATGCATTGTATCAAATGTTCAAATCGATTGAATTTGCGGTAATTAAATTGATGCACTTTTAGTTTATTTTTATATAACTTAATGGTAGCCGTCTGTTGTTGTTGAAATTAACGTGTTTGCTGGAGTTCAGTCCAACCATCGGTGACCACACACCCGCCCATCCGTGTTTAACAGCAAGGGAAGTTCATTCACATTCAGCATGTAAATGTTTGTCGCGCGGTGCATATTATTTTGAATATAATCAATACCTTTAGTTCTGCTAATCTGTCGAGAAGGGATGACCTCTAGATGGCTCGACAGACGAGTAGGGTTGTGGAGCAGACCACGACCTGAAACCGACAAACCCCTGGCTTGGGCAGCCGAATGCCGATGTTAGGTGTTAGGTGCTAGTCATACAGTCACTGTACAGATCTTAGGCAAAGCATTTAGATGCAAAGCCGATGATGAAAACCAAAGTACCCGTTGAGAGTCGGGTTACCGTTTCGTCCCCCTCAATTAAGTAGCAACGCTACTGAGCGGTGCCGGTTTAGGGCCAGGAGCGCAAGTACGGAATAGCAAAAGGTACCGTTAGGAAACGCTTTTGGACGCCAGCTCTGAGGAAAACTTCCGGTGGGGGTTAAACCCTAGATAGGGCAGTGATAATCCCACGCTTTGCGGCGATCCTAACCATTGAGACTCGTAAGCTTTGCCGGGGTGGCGCCAAAGTGATATTATGTTGATAGCGAGTCATAGGAGGGAATTCCACCCCTCTCTCGGGAGGCTCACTTAGTCGGAGGCGTTTTCGACCTAGTGTCCTGGACGCCCAGGTGGCCGCTTGTAGCAGCAACCGCTCCGGGGGGGGGGGGCTTCTCAGCCTTTACGTCCCTAAGGGGGCCAGAGGGCTGAGGATGTTTTCCGGGAAGCTCCATGAAGAGCACAGGCTCGGGACTGCTTATTTTCTTCCAAATATAGGATTTTCAGTTCTACTAATGAGCCACTTCAGGGAAAAGGGGTACCAGGAGTGGAAGGATAATTCGACGGCTGGGGGGGGAGGATTAAACATTAATCTTGGTGATCAATGAAAGTTAATCTTGGTGATCAGTGAAAATTAATAATTGGTGAACAATGATCAGTGAAAATTAAACGTTGCGAAAATAAACTTATTGGGCTTTTAGCGTTAATCTTAGTTAACGCAGTACGCACAATAAGCACAAAAATTAAATGTTCAATTAAGCGTGATGACTTTTAGCATTGCACGTTGACTTTAATGCAATATTATGTGATATATTTATTTATTGCGATGAGATTATATTTCCTTAATCTTTTGTTATGTAGATTTTGTATTTGAGCTTAGTGGTGTTCTGCGTCTGAGGGAAGTCACCTGGAAAAACTGAGAATGTTCTTCAAGCTTCGCAAGTAATCTTCACTGTTTCCAATTAGTAAAGAAATGTTCTTTAGCCACAATTTTTTTTAAAAATGAGTTCCACACCAGTAAATAAAGCTCTATCTGTTATCTAATATAATATATACTGTGCTGAGGCGCGTCTTTCACCGAAATCAGGGGTATTGCTCGATTTTTATTTTTTTTAAATTTACATATATCTATAGACGTAAAAAAATAAACATAGAGTGAGGTTAAAAAGCGAACCATTTCCATCTTAGATATTTATAATAATTACCCGGTATCAAGGCACAAGTATTGCGCTCACTTTCTAATATATTATTGAGAATTTTGACTTATTTTCTGGTTCGTGTTTATTACTTGTTGACGTCTATATTTCCTCGATACACATTTTTATATTCAAGCTGACGACTTAAATTGGTGTTAAACTTCAACTCATGGCTTGGATTGAAACCTTTTTATAGATGTGAAACTCACCACTAGAAACATTACAGTATTTTAAAATCTTCATGCCATCATTAAAAAGAAAAACATTTAAATATAATTTATGTCTGTATTTAATGGGGAAATATGTTTCTAAAAAGTAGTACATGTGTTTTTAAAACATTTATTTAGAAAGGGCCAGCAGAGATGAACCTTATATTAGAAGAAAATAAATGTAACCATACGAAACAAATTAAATGATGCAATAAAAAAACAAATTATTTTTGTCTTTAAAGTTGTTTAAAAAAACTAAAGTTGATAAATATCGTCTGACTGGCAGACCATTATTTACTGACCCAAAGAAACCATTGAAATGCCGGGACTCTAATATAATGTACCTCGTTCAGTGCCTAGCTCTAAATAAAGTGATAACGGTTCACAAGTCGCACTTCCTTCCTTTTTCTTGTTGTCAAAATATTTGTTTCAAGCACTACAATTCAGTGTTCCATTCTCAAGATAATTGCTGTTATTCGAAGCCGTCTTTATCATTAACATTCAATGACTGGTACATTCCTGTTTCTCACGCAAATGTATAGGTCACTACAGATTTCACCAAATTATGGGTACTAAAACAGAAAGAAAAAAAAAAAAATTAAGTCTTCTGTAATGTATTCAATCCCCGTGCCCATTTCTGCTTAATGGCTAATCCCGCCTAACAGAAAGTACGTTGGAATCACTTTACAATATCATATTTCAATGAACTTTACTTTGCACCGACACCACCTTGTTTGTTTGTTTCGTGTTGTTTTTTTTCCTGGAGGTTCTCTTTTCCTGGTCCACTTTAGTGCTGATAAGACAGCTCAAAAAAAAAGCAAAACAAGCTATAACAATTATTAATGCCGCAAATATCTCACCTAAATAATTAAACTCATGACATTTATTCGCGTTTATCACGTCATTCATTCTTGATTGTCTCTCTTAATGTTCATTCCCGTCAAATCTATTGATACTTATTCCAGGTTGTTGCTCCTGGGTTACAATTATTTTGGTCTCTCCTAACTTTTATTCGCGTTTTCTCGTTTGACGTGTATTAATGGTTGCCACACCTAAAATTTCGGAATGATTGTCTGCTGATATTCATGTATGCTTTTTACCCCTGAAATAGATATGCGGTTATCTCTTCTTAAATAGATTTGGGCGTTGTAACACAAACACCGCAATCTTTTGTGACAAATCTCAAGCATGTAGGTATTGTGAACCGATTAACCTATTTCTTTCGTGTCAAATATTAGGCTTACAATAGTTTCAAGCCAAATTGTCTCATGGAGATCATGGAGGTCCTAGCTTTAAAAATATTTCCTATATATTCAATTCATAAATATTCATATTGGCATACACGGTTGCGTTCTTTGATGTTTTTCACCCACCCCCATTTTGTTTTTCTACTGACGCAACTGACATTCCTTTGCGACTGTTAACCCTCGGCGATTATATAGATTTGTCAGTCACTCCTGGCATGGTTTCATTATTGTTATTCCAGGAGGATGTCTAAGTTATTTTCTTAAATCATCAGAGAGAAGACGCTCTGGGAAAATTAGTAGACTAAATCATCACATTTCAGACGTTTAGACGTGAATGGTTGAACAAAAATGGAGGGGAGAAGAAAGCTTGGGGGTGGGGGTGGATAAGGATCTCGTACCACTTGATGAGGTGAGCTTCACTCCGAAATCTAACACATTTCTATAATTGAATCTCGCCTTTTTTTTCAGCGTTGAACTTTTACATTTTAGTAACCAAATTTACTTTCTGATGGCATGGCCAACCTCACCCCTTTTTTTCTTTCATTGTGAAAAGGGGTTTATTGGTTATCAGCTTCAGAACAGATATTGTGTTGCCGAATAAGATAACAAGTAATTGTCAAAAAAATTACTTTGTCTGATTGAAAAATAAATGTATAATGTATACTGTTCCTATATCTTAAGAGTACCCGTGCAATTTGTTTACATCACATTGGAAGCCGAATAAATAAATGAAATTACTTACTCGTCCTTTCAAGAAACCTTTAAAAGAAATAAGAAAATAAAACCTTTTTTTTTTAGCAAACCTTTGCAGTTTGGATAACATTTCAGAGATAACAATAATTATTCCTTTAAAAAGATTTCAAAATGTTATGATTTTTTAAAAATGTATTTATTAATTTTTTTTAATGACGTACCGATTTAAAGGAGAAAAGAAACATTGTTGCACCCACTTCTGCTAGCATGGGTCTCAACATACACAAAGGGAAGAGTAGAGTTCTCAAGGTTAATGCCACCAGTATATCACCCATCATGCTTGAAGGATAAGCACTCGAGGAGGTGGACACTTTTCTTTACCTTGGCAGTGTGGTAGATAAACAATGTGGAATAAATGCTTATGTCAAAATAAGGATTGGGAATGCAAGAGCAGCCTTCCAACAACTCAAGAATGTTTGGGTCTCCAGAACCCTAATCAGCAGGTTAAAAATAAATGGTCTCGAACGCCATGTTGAAGCCTGTGCTGCTATATGGAGCCGAGACCTGGAAAACGACGGTCATAAAACTGACTAGAATCCAGTCTTTTATGGATAACTGGCTAATAAGGATTCTCTGAATTCACTGGTCGGACAAAATCAGCAACCGGGAACTGTGGCAGCGGATAAAGCAGAAACCAATTGAGGAAGAGATTCTGCAGAAGCGGTGGAAGTGGATTGGTCATACAGCAAGGCAAGAGCTAAAGTGGAGCCCCAAGGATAAGCGAAAAATAGGATTCCGAGAAACAATATTTGCCGAGAATTGGCGTAAGACATCGCGAGAATTGGCCATGACTGGTAGATCCGAAAGAGAATTACCCAGGATAGGGGTATCTGGAGGTCTCTCATAGGTGGCATATGCCCTTGGAGGCATCGCAGACGTCGAAGATGATCGGTTAGTGCCCCTCTTGGATGATGAGGCTCGAAACAGTTTTAACGATCTGTCTTCATTTTAAATTGGTAAAGGGAAAAATTTAGTGACCTTCTTGTTCATTTGTACTAGTTGGGTTTTTTATTTTTATTCTATTATTTTTTATTATTATTATTATTATTTTTTTTGATATGAATGGGGGGTGGGGTTTAGCTGAGAAAGACGTCTTGCAACTACATTCACTGTCTTGAATCATATCTTAAAGAATAACTTCAATAACTTCTGAAAATACTTGCACACGTCGCGACGATTCAAATTAAAGTTACCGCTTTGAAGTTGCTCATCTTCATTGATGCCGCGAGAGCTCCTAAGCCAGACTCGGCTGGTGTTAACTGGCTCAACAGCGAAAACAGCCTACACCAGGAGGGTAATCAGCGAGATGACATCCCCGCCCCCACTCCTTTGACCGTGACGTTTCCAACGTGTTCATGTCACAGCTCGTTACGGACATAGATAGGAACAAGCGCATGGACGCGTCTGGGGCTGCCCGGTGTTCTGAAACAAATTGACAGGCGACTGGCGTTTTATTGGCAACCGCCATACCGAAATAGCGCTTGTGTGAGGTCGTCCGGACGAATAAAGGTGAATGGTCGCTGGTCTTTAGGCACAGTGCATTTTTCTTTTTCTTAAAAAAAGTAGTTTGTAAATATGTGAATAGCGTGTTTTAGTGACTGTGTGGCTCAGAGAATAGGAGGGAACGGAGATGGATAAATTAAATTATTTCAATGGATAAGGAGATTTTGAGCCTACATGTTGTATATAAGTGCCCCAAACGTCTTCAGCGTTACACAATATAATAAATAATTATGTGGAGTGTAAGGCTGCGGAATTTAAAAATTAAATAGAGGATTTATTTTTTTAAAAATTAAAGTTAATTTCATCGATTAATTTTATTTTTTTTTTTAAATTCCATTTTATTAATTTTTTTTTTACATACTTTGTCCTCGTATTGTTATTTATTTAGACGTGCATGCTTAAACAAAAAGTTTTTCTTCCTTATTTCATGGATGCAGAACGATTTTGCTGTTTCGTCACAACATTTTGGGAGAAATGGAGTTACTGCAACTTAACCGATTTCGTGAAATAATCAATTGCGACTTAACGGGCTCAATATATACATTTAAAAAAATATATAATTAATCGAAATTAATCGATTACATTTTTCCCGATTAATCGATTTTTAAAAAAAATTTGTACCAGCCCAAGTTCAGAGTCATAATGGCATTTTTGGAAACATTGGCTAAATGTAAAATGAATATAATTATGAAATTGTTATTCAAGTTGTAAAAAGATTTGTCAGCGTTATAAAATGTATTAAATGAGTGCAAAATCGATGGCGCTTTCAGATAACATAATATACTCTACTAGAAATGCTCAATCAAATAGTTTTGCTTTTTTTTTCAAAGTCGAATACCTACTTTTGGCCATTTACAACTTGACTTGAATTCGTTATTTCTCGTCGTCTATACAATGTCACCATAACACACTCTAAGAAATCTCATAAGCTGTAATGTTAATATAGCTGACAGGCAGGCACTTGACGCGCCGAAATTTCAATTTTCTGAGGCTTTTCACGGAGGCGTGGAATTTGATACCAAATTGATTACAAATTAGAAAACACAAATTGGCGAGCGCTGCAAAAATTGTAAAAAAAAAAAAAAAAAAAAAAAAGCTTATGAAACCCGGATCAATCAAGATTTTTTTACTTAAATACATTTTTTTTCATCCCATGATCAATGAAGTACGAAAAAAAATGTGTAACAAAGAAATTACGAAATACATTTATAGGATTAATAAGAAAATATTGCACACCTATAAATAAATATATAAAATTTAATCAAAAAATTATTTTACTGTACTTAAGTATCTGTACTGATTCTTTATTGTTAAGAAAAAAGACATGCAAATAAATAAAGAAGTAAGTGAAGTCCCTTTTTTCTGACCGTGAAGGCTTGTAGGGGAGCAAGTGAAGTAGCGTTTACAAGTTTTACTTAGCCACTGCTAACGAGCAAGTGATTGTGTGCCTAGCACAATGCCCAGCATCCCTTAGAGATTGTATAGCATCGGTACGACAGCCAAGTAAGCCCCCTAAATAGGAATGCGGTCTAAAATAGTTTTAGAATGGTTGAAAGCTATGAAGAACAGAATTTTTTTATCTTAACTCAACAGTAGCATATGAACTGAATAAAATAAATTAGATGTCCAGCGTGTTAATTTTTAAAAAAAAAAAAAACTAGCAAGTTGTTGCTTTTTTTTCTTAAGGGTTATTTAAGACATGCCACTGAAAATCCTACATGTGAAAAAAAGTCAGCAGTCCCGAGGCTGCGCTTATCATGGGGCTACCCGGAAAACCCCCTCAGCTCGCTGGCCCCCTAATATACGTGAAAGCTGAGAAGCCCCCCCCCCAAGAGCGGTCGGTTCTAGAAGCGGCCACCTAGGCGTCCAGGACACTAGGTCGAAAACGCCTCCCACTAAGTTGACCTCCCGAGGGAGGGGTGGAATTTTCCCTATTTCGACTCGCCGCAGTGCGGGGGATCATCATTGACCTGCCTAGGGTGTAACCCCCACTGGAAGGTTTCCTCAGAGCTGGCGTCCAATGCGCTCCTAGTGGTACCTTTTGCTAATCCATGCTTGCGCTCCTGGCTCTAAACCGGCACCGCTCAGTGGCGTTGCTAGTAAATTGAGGGGGACAAAACGGTCGCTTCGGAGTAACCCGACCCTCAACGTGTACTTTGGTTTTCATCATCGGCATTGCATCTAATTGCTTTGCCTAAGATCCGTACAGCGACTGTAATCATGTGTGACTAGCCCCTAACACCTAACAACGAACTTCGGCATTCCATGCCAGGAGTTGTCAGTTTCAGATCGTGGTCTGCTACACGACCTTACTCGTCTGTCGAGCCGCGAAGATGCCACTAAAAGAGGGTATTGTTATTTTTTGTGTACTAAATGTGTTGTTTTATATATATATATATATATACATATACATATACAGTTGAACCCGTTTATGTCGACGGCATACGGGTTTGTCAAAAAGCGTCGAGACAACCGATGATCGAGATAGACAATCGATATTGCGGCAAAATATTTATATTTGCTTGAAATTTCTTTATGTTCACGACGTGCGTTAATAAATGAGAATGTACTTGCATACGTTTTGGAGTTTGTTATTTTTTTACACAACAGCCTTGCCCTTATTTGTTTGATGAAGTGATCGGCATGCTATAAAAATTTACTTACATGTTTGTTAACAACAAAAGGCATATGCGCACCAACTATTCATTGGTTTAATCAGGACCGGTTAACCTTAACTCCTTTTTATTAGGTATATTAGCTTATTACCGGGAGTTAATTTTTTGTTGTTTTATTGCAGAATACCTGAGCCAGCACACGAGCGACCGTGACATCAAAGCGTTTTCTTAATAATAATATTTAGATCTATAGATAATATAAAAATACACGTCATCACTATTAGTGGATTTCGCTAATTTTAAAAGTATTGCATAGTAAGCAAAGCATAGCACCAGAAGTAACACAGCGCAGAGAGCTGAACTTAAGCCAGCTGTGACGTCACCAACAGACCTCGTTAAGTGGAAATTTGATGCCTTCCCCTTGTTGGTTCTAAAAAATTTAAGGGAAAATACGGAGCGAACAGAAAAACGGGTGTTCTTTTTACGATTAACCGGCCCGCAAAAATTAACTGACTAGACAACAATTGATTATCGAAATAACCAACGTTAAGTGGCGAATTTGGCACCATTTTGTGCTGGAGATATTAGGGTTCGGCGACATAAAAGAATCGACATTAATGATAAGAAAATGCTTAGACAAAGAGGGAATTTGGCGGTTCCACATCAAAAGCGTCGTCTTAATAGGGTTGGCGATAACGTTTCCCCTTTGCTATGTGGCCAAGTCGGGAGAGAATGTAGTGCTAGAACAGGAATCACGCCATGTTGACATGCAACGACAGTTCTATGATGTGTTATCTAAAGTAAGAGCCAATACTGCTAAATACAGCGTTTTTTAAAACCAAAACTGTTACCAAAAGTTTGTGGATGATGTGAAAATGGCTAAGACAACCATTCAGCAAGAACCACGGGACTATTGGTTAGTTAAACTCCATGACGTCATGATCGGGGAAAATAAGATTAAGTTGATGTACCCGTTGAGGGTGTGAGCGCCATTTTGTTTTACGTCGCGAACTCCGAGATATTTGACGTACTTCATAAAGCCCATTTGGCCATTGGTTATGGAGGATGGGTCAGAGCTTTTCATCCTGAGATTAAAAGATCACCATACTAAGCTCTCTTTGGCTGCAGAGGTAAATTAGGCCTCACAGCGCCGTCCCTACCTGACGATGATTTACAAGATGTGGAAACAGTGGAATACCTCAAAAAAAATAATACAGAAGGTACATCATGTGCTTTATTTTGTATTACTTCCGCTGTAAAATACGTAATCATCAATATAGTCTCTTGTTCTTGTTACACTTGACCCAAACAAAATCTGTCATCCTATAGAATGCCTAAGCAAAGTGTGTAAAAGATTGTAAAATTTCATACTTTGCCTGAAACCAACAGGCATTCTGTACATTGCTTAGGCATTCTATAGAATGCCTGATTTCACACATTGCCTGTAACGAATTTGCTGTGTTACGTCACAAAAATTGGGATCCATGGTATTACCTCAACTTAATTGATTTCGAGAAATATGAATTGCAACTTAACGGGATCTATATATGCTTTATAAAAAAAAAATAATTGAAATTAATCGATTAATCTATTTTAAAAATTACCGATTAATGGAACTATTTTTTAAAGTCAGTATCAGCCCAATATTTATATTGTACAGCTAAACTGCAAATGCCAGAGATTTACAGAATGAGCACAAACATTCAGTGGCTGTAACCAAGTGTAGCCACATTTTAAACCTCCAATAATGTTGTGATTAAATGATTTCCAACCATCTTAATGTACACACAGCTACATGCATTCCATTGAAGTAAAAGGCCTCCGTGTTTTATCGACGGACTTTATTATTAGGTAAAGAGCAAATAACTGCAAGCTTTACACAAAATACTTGCTACGGTCCCATTGATTGGGGGCAAGGTTTGAGATATCTTGTATTATATAGAAGTAAGAATTTTCGAATACAAGTGGATCGAGAAAATTAAATATAAATAAATAGATTTTAAGAAGAATAACATACAAAGCAAATTTATTATTTTCTGAACATATAGATCTACTCGCGTAATTAAACGTTTTTTAAACACTTTAACACATCAAATTCCAAATCATCTAATA
Source organism: Radix auricularia (assembly GCA_002072015.1). Taxonomy (NCBI): domain Eukaryota; kingdom Metazoa; phylum Mollusca; class Gastropoda; family Lymnaeidae; genus Radix; species Radix auricularia. The sequence continues at coordinate 97,481 of MUZC01001161.1, read as the reverse complement.
GCTTTAAACAATTTTAATATAAATGTTCAGACCGTAAGAATTAGTTTAAAACAGTCAAATATTTCGTCCATTATTACCTAGGGTAATAATCTAGAGAGGCTCAATTTAACTGCTGGTGAATGCCTGCTTAGCTGATGGTGAACCAATTAAACAGAGGAGGCTGCAGAAGAAAACGATCGAGTTAATCTGTGTGAAGTATATATTTTGGTATCTTTTTATGAGTTGGCACATCTAGGTAATGATCAACAATTAAATAAGGACACGTGGATTCCATTTGGGAATATTTTTTGTTAACTTCGGCATGAAAGAGTTTAAACACATGAGTGATGAAGTATGTGGAAAACGATTGACAAGGTTGATGATATAGTTTGAGGCTGGGGTTGTGGGGGGGGGGGGGCAGGCATCTGGGGATTTTCGGTGAAGGTACCAATAACATTGGAAGTTGTGGCTTAAGTTCTTTTAAATATAACTAGGCTAGCATAGCATTGGACGTTGTGGTTTAAGCTCTTTGAAATGTAACGAGGCTAGACAAAATAAACATATTTGGGAGGAGTAAGCTAGAGTAGAGCTGGGTGTTACCTGAGTCGGCTGCAGGTAAGTTTAGTTTGAGGAAATCTCTAGAAACGACACTTAAATATAATAATTTAATTCAGTAAACATGGAATATTCCACGAGTCTTTGACAGCTATAAGATGGTTGGCTAAGAGAAGCGTTTTTTGTAACTTAACTATAAATTAGTTTCCACTTGTTTTTTTACTATACAAACGGCTCTGTAAGCGACACATTATTTATCTTCTCTTCTGCCAATAATTTTTTAAAATAAATATCTCTGTCAAGGTATGAGAATCACTGTTATTAAATTTACTGATATGTTTGCAAATAATAGAGTAGTAGTGCGCACCATACTTAGACAATTATGCGCCGCACCGAGACGCATATGGAGAGAAAGGAAAGGAGAGAGAGAGCATGATTAAGATCTTAATGACTATATTATAATACTAGAGGCAAGTACCCGGCTTCGCACGGGTTTTAAATGAGGTTTTCTGTTGAAGCGTAACATACTGTTTATTTGCATGAAGTAAAAGGGTACATTTATCTTAAAGCAGGTCAAATACTATTGCCTATCAGAAAAGCATAGTGTCTGCAATTCTATACCAGCAATCTCAAGACTCTGGCATACCAGTTAAGACTGCACCATCGTGGTAGTGTGATTAACACTTTCCGAATTCCCATTATTCCAAATAGTAGAATTAAAGATTTTCAATTTTCATATAGCTTATATGGGTAAAAAAACAACACTATATCACCATGGCAGTTATGTATTTCTCAACTTCCTAAAGTATCATGCTTCTACCTAAACGGGAAATAGGAGAATTAGTAATTTTCACTTTTTGTATCGCTCATATAACGAAGAAAACTACATTCGGCCCCGGCCCCCTTAGAGAGATAATTTAAATATGTTTTCACCTGTTACCATTGGAGATGTGAAACACAGCTCATTTAAGGAAAAAAATACATGTGGGAACACCAGTCCCACCCTGAAGGAGAATTTTAAAAGATTTTTTCTCCATTTTTGTTTGGAGGGTGTGTGCTCAATAACTTCCAAAAGTTT
>MUZC01001161.1:78298-94241 GCA_002072015.1 Radix auricularia | reverse complement strand
ACGAGCAAAATACCCGTGCTATGCTACGGGGTAGGCACAATAAGAGTAACTTTATTTAGTTTTGGGTCTCAAATTCTCCTTAAAAATTAATATAAACGGATCTGGAAATTAGGGTTGTGATAAATCAAACCCTTCTTAATAAAAACAAAGATAAGTGTGTCGAGAAAAATAAACATTATATTATTAGTTTAAATATTACCCATCAATTTTGGTATTTCTGCTTTAATATAGCAACATCATTATCATCCGTGGTTCTACAGCCCATGTAGGGCCCTGGCTTGCTCAACCACATCCTTCCATTCAGATCGATTGATGGCTTTCTTTCACCATGCTCGAACCCCTTTAATAACGCTTGGTATATTCTCTACCAGAAAAACAAATGTCGTTAACAGTTACAAAAATCTAACGGGCAAAGTTCACTTTCTTTTCACGTGAATCAAAACATGAAAACAATATCTTTCCACAGGATTTCTTTGGTTCTTAGAAATAGCTCGCTAAACACCCATTTAATTTATAGTCTAAGCATGAAATTAGTTCAAGACGAATAGGATATTTTTAGCCAGATAATACTTGTGAATATTGTGGCTTGGGGAGAGTAGAAAATATGGTTTACTTGTTTTAAAGGCACATGTTCCTTTAACGTGAATAAAAACATAAGAACAATGCTGCTTTTTAAGAAAATGGTGAGAAATTGATCTTCTTATAAATTTTATGTCAATCATTATATATTCCCGCACATTTTTTCTAATCGTAACAATTCACTTTATATCAATCTTTTTTCCCTTTGTAAACTATTCATCTAATAAACTCAGAACAGCTTGGCACAAAATGAATTGTTGTCAGTGTGTTTTTCGACATAACACGCACTTCCTTATGCTAGATCATATGTATAAGTCGTAATATCCGTGATATTTCTTTACACTTGATATATTTTCACCTTAATTAAAGAACAGTTTTTACCCAAAGCGTATATCATGCAACTGCATTGTTCGAGAAATGTACCCAATTTTTTAAAATGGATTTTTCATCATTCGTTAGGTGTAAGAGTAAAATACATGTGTTAAGATTACTTTTTTCATTAGAAAAGCTCTCCAAAACATTGTTTCTATTTCTAGGCTAAGCATGCCCTTAGTCAAATGAATAGGATTTTTTTTCCGCCAGATACTTTACTTTAGTTATGCAAATAGTATTTTCTATTTAGTGGTTGGACACTTCGACCCCGGACGATTCGACCCCGGACGGTTCGACCCTGGCTGTTTGACCACAGGACGTTTTGTCCCCGGTCGTTTCGACTCCGGTCGGTTCGACCACGGAAGGTTCGACCCCGGGGTGATTCGATCCCGGACAATTCCGCCAAGGGACGTTTCGACCCCGAACGTTTCAACCCCTTTCTATCTACACCATAGAAAATCATTATTATTTTTGTTTGTATATATAATTTTAAAAATACTGGTTGTCATGTTAGAGGCCCAACATAAGCAGACATAGAAATAACCAAATCACACACACATACGCACATAGCCCCTCCCCCCTACACACACACAAACTTGCACCAATAGAAAACTCTACAGTTTTAACCATAACACGTACCATAATATTGCATTATTCTAGCAATAAGTCTTTTTTATGTAAGCTTTTTCATTCATCTACCAATTAATCCACAACATCCATTCCTTGACAGTTTATGCATGACCTTTATTTAGGACAAATTATATTTATTTTTATTGAGCTGTTTAATACTTATATGATTGGGATGCGTAGGGTTGGGGGGATTTTTTAATATCGTCTATTTGTTTTTAAAAAATACGTTAAATCGCAAGGTTTGGGTTTAAAATTTTACACTGCTGGTTTTCTTAATCTTTGCAAAAAGGACATTATCAGTGGCTAAGAAATAGTGCCACTCAGGGCTCGGAAATATTATAAACTCATGACCCAAGAAATGAAAAGCACCCTTCAAATAGCTCACAAAGTTGCCCCTCTTTATAAAAATTACAATTCCGCTATTTAACTTACAACAGTGTATAGATCTAAATGCTTATACACGTACCTTTTTTTAATTTAAAATCCCTGAGCGTTTACTTTCAATACGAATTTCCTTAATGACAGTTTATAATGAAATCGATCCAAAACACTCACTTGTATTAAGTAAGCACCTAAGAGAAATACATCTTCCTCCTAACAAATATTTGCAATTGTTTTTTATGATAAATCACTCGTTGAATGCTTCAAAAGCGGTTCCGTGTAAATTTTTCTTTAAGAAATTTTTATTCTCTGTAATTTTGACTTGTTATAAGCCAGTATAAAATTTGCCTCCATCCGATTATATACATAGAAGTATAAAAGCTTATATTAAAATGTAAAATTGATATTTCGTCTACAATTAAATAATTTCTTCACATTTATTTCTATAGCTATTTAACAATGACTAAGGGAAATTCGTTCGAACCATTTTCGTATGATTTTATTATTGTAAAATACAATTAAAATGTTTAGAAAGGTTCCATTTCATTTACAAATAAATATGCACCAATCGTACCCAATTACATATTATAACTATAAATAATGCAATTTCCACAGCGACTATAAGTTCTTTTTACAGTTTATTTTCCATTGTGACAATTCATGCGACAATTCATCTAACTAATACGCAAGGGCTCATTTCTTCTAAAATCAAACAAAAAGTAAAAACCATCTCTGAAAAAATAATTGGAGATTGTTCTTCTCATTAACAGTTTTTTAAGTCACATTCAATGACTTCCCGTTATCTTTTATTCAAGCACCCATGCAGATCGCATCGGCAAAAACTTGTGTTCATAAAATTAACGGATTTTTTTCATAATCCAGTGCATAATTTTAACTATACATAAAAGATTACGTGGTAACGTCTTTTCAATATTTAATTTCACTTTTAGCAATCTATGAAATAAATTGTTATTTCACAACTAATACAAACACACAGTCACACGCACACACAGACGCACATACACACATACACATAAACACACTCGCACACATGCATATTCACACACTCGGATTATAATCAAGAGAAAAAGTAACATGAAATAAATTAATATAATAAAAGCTTCATGACGCCACTTAATTGTTTTTCTTTTACGTCGCGCAAAACCACACCCTCTGTTAATCTCAAACCCAAAATCATTATGATTTTAAGTCTAAATTTTCATTTTTTTAAAAAGTTAGCAAGAGTTGCGTGGTATAGGGGCTTCACACACACTGACGGACGGAAATGTGCTTAGGCGCATTATTATATAGATAAGAAGATAGATGTTTCAGTTAATAAAATTGTTGAATATTCATGAAACATGTGGTTTGTTTTTAATTGAATATCATTGAACAAGAGCATTAAGTATCTAGAGCTAAAAACGTAACGATCTCTAAATACATTAACGTCTTCGTGTGTAATATTTATGATGTAAATTTTACTAAAGCTGTAAGTAACTAGCTAGAAACAAATATAAGCGTTATTCAGACTAAACTCTATATAAATCATATATTACTCCGAACACCGCTTTTTTTTTAACCTTATAGGTGTTGACCGATTCCACTCACTTCGAAAATCCCCCCGATGTCAAACCCTCGCACACATATGCAGTGTATTTGTGTTTGAACCTGGGTGTTATTATAAACTACCTTTTCCCCTGCTGCAATATTTACAAAACGGAATGACCAAACGCAAAAACGCATTGCTTACAAAGTTTATAATAAATCCTGATTTTTTAACAAAAGAATGAGCCCTTCTAAAGGCTCTAGAAGTCTAGACGGGGAACGTTTTTAAAAACCTGATTGTTATTCATTTTTAGACATTCCTCTTTTAAAGCCCAATAATTACTGAACGCTACCCATCACTTTTCAAATACTGTTGATAAGCAACACTTCACGCCTTTCCTTTAAAACCCTATACATATTAAACATTTCACCTCACTTGTATAACCTTGTAGATAATGAACTTTTTCCCTAGCCCCTATTCTCAATCCTCTAGATACTGACCTCTGCTCTTACTGAACTAAAACTTAAGGCTTAAAACTCCTCCCACAAACCTGAGACACACGGGCCCATTTCTTTAACGAGAGCTTCAATTTTTCAAGATTAAAATAATCTCGAAACCGCGGTGCGAAAAGGTGAACGCAATTTGATAGCATGTGGTTAAAATTAATCAAGGCAGATGGGTGTCGGTGTTCTTAAAGGGTGTTACTTTATACGAGGTATAAAATAGAATGAAATCAAGCCACATGGTGTTGAATAACGGCCATCGTTATGATAAAATGATATGTAAAAGAACTTATAATATATCTCTTTAAAATACAATGTATTTGATAGTCTGTATCCAAAACACAATCTCTGTCACTCTCTGTTTCTCTCTCTCTCTCTCTCTCTCTCTCTCTCAAACACACACACACACACAAACGTTATCCCTCCCCAAGCCTCCCTGTTATTTTTTCTCCCTTCATCTATACTTCATCGAGGATCTTCTATCGTATGTTCCATTCTCCCGTGTATGTTTCTGCTGTTGCCTCGGTTTCATATGATTTCAAATGTTCTTATGCCAATCATGTTTTATTTTATTCAATTTATAAGTTTACATTAAACCTTTAATTTCGTTTTTGGGTCTCTTTCTTTCTCTCTCTCTCTCTCTCTCTATCTCTCTCTCTCTCTCTCTCTCTCTCTCTCTCTCTCTCTCTCTCTCTCTCTCTCTCTCTCTCTCTCGCTCGCTCGCTCGCTCTCTCTATATCTCTCATTTATTTATATATTTCTGTCCCATTCATGCACTTTCTATAAAACCCATTCCTTCTTAAACCTTTAGGATATTCCCTTGAGTACTGAAATTTCTAGTTTCAGAAACTACCATCTGCACGTTGTTTGCACAGTCATGTTTACAAGATTAAAGCAGTACAATGTATTCGATCTATTCTTTTATACGCGCACTACTGTAAACAAAAGAAACATCCTCCAGAAAACCTCTCACTACACAACGTCGTCCATCCACCAAATGAACACCGGACAACATATTCCTTGATCAGCTTTATCCGCAGTATCCCACGACGGACATTTTTTTCCCCTTCAGGGCCTTGTTGTTTCCATAATTACAAGAAACTCGCCTGACCTTTGACCTAAGATGGAGGACAGTAATCTTTATCTCGTTGCATGTACCGATGGAATGAGAGTTTGTTCGTCTGTGGCGCCAGTGTCCATCGATCCAAGCGCTTGTCTTCGCCTCCTGGCGCCCGTTCTCCACTTCAACCGCATCCTTTTGTTCACAATTCCGGTCCTCTTTGTGTCGGGAGAAGTTCTCTATTCTTATTTATGTGTATTTCTTTCTTTTTTTTTTTTTTCATTTTCTAAACTTCACGTTATTCTATACATATTTATGATATGATATAGAAAATATTTACGAAATTCTTTTCCCATCTAAAAGCTAACAACGTACTTTGGTATTCATTCTGTGGGATGCGTTCTCTGGTCTCGTTTTGGTAATAATTTAGAAAAATGTTCTTTGTTTTTTAAATAAAATAAATATGTCGTAAATTCTTGTAAAATGTAACTTTAAAAAATTTATTTACATTTTTTTTATTATAAAATTATAATTATATAATTATAATTGTGTGTTTATAACATTTTTTTATGTACATATTTAACAACCTTGGTGCACAGCACTTATAAGGTTAGAAGTTTGATTATTAGCAAACCAAATATTTTTAACGCCGTTCGTGCTAATCAAAGAGTTTGGAATGACTCGTTGGTTATAACAAAAAGTGAACAAAATGGTGGTGAGGCTGCAATCAGGCTTATAAATTAGTAAATGGAAAACTATGTAAACAGGCTAACTCATACACTGTTTACATGTTTTCGTTGATTATAAACATGTCACAGGACAATGAAATGGTTATAAGATTCGTTGCAGTTAGATTATCCCGGGTAATTTCAAGTATTAAATCAGGATAACAATATGTAATGGGAACAAATATTCTTATTTCAAGACTAACTACCTCGATGATAAAGTTTTAAATTGACCCCGATAGTTCTTGATGTTTACTTTTTTAAAAATAGTTTTGTTTAAAATAAGTTGAACAAGTGATCATTTTATTATGTGATAGTGTGAATGGTTTGTTATTTAACCTATATAAAGACGTCTTGCCAACAACATTAGCTTTCTGTAATGAATCTTTTCCATCATTGGTCCTACAATTTACCATAGAGCGGACCTGACATTTAAAAGATCGCGGGAAGTGAAGAAAATAACAAACAAACAAAAAACACAACTTGTAACAGCATTTATATACACGTTTATTTATAATCAGTTACTATGTATAATAACTACGCACTCATTATAATAATAAATGTATCTCTAGGAAATACTATGCTATATGCTATAAATACTATTCATTTGCTACATGCGTATATGTGTCTGTATGCTCCGCACATATTTCTACGTGGACAATCGGATCTTAAACGCATGGTATCTCAGTTCTTTCCCTTTACCATCCATATTAAAATGTACGGAGTCTCGTGCATGGCAGTTTTACTATATAATATCTCGCTCTATTTTCCAATATGAACACAGTTCAATCAAATTACTTACAGCCTCTCAACCTCCCCCTTTCCTCCCACACACACACACTTCTCGCCAGGCACTAAAGTTATAGCGTGTTTTATTACAGCTGCTGGAGGAGATAAACTATCATTTTACGAACAGGTTTAACGATCACCACACCTGTACTTTTCCTTGTTCACTTTCATTACAAAAATTTAATTACAAAAAAATTTTCGGACTCAAAGTAAATTTACAAATGCAATTCAAGTCCTCATGGGTTCTAAGGTAAAGAGATGATGTTACAAAATGGATGTTCTACAGTTCCCAGGTAGTTCATTTAACCAATGATGGCTTAGAGATGCCAAAGACGTAGTGTAGACTATAACATATTTTCAAATGCTAATACTGTTTCCAGTTATTTTGCATTTAAAGAGTTGGCTGAACGCGAGTATAAAGCATGTGGCTTTTTTGTGGCTTTTTTTTTTATCAATGGGATTAGTTTAAATTCTCCTATGGTTTCTTTAATCTGGCTATAGGATTTTAAACTGCGTTCCTGGATTTGGAAATTCCCGACGGAAAGTCCATGCCATATTAGTCTGAACGATGTCGTTCTTTGGTATTAACTCCGCCCCCCCCCCGCTCTGATGCAGAGGCGTAATGTGTCTTTTTGATTGTTGTTGTGGTTGTTGTTTTTATTAGCCTGGCGCGTCAACAAATTCGTCAATTCTTCGCTCAAGGTAACGCTATCATGCAGTACAACAACCAAAAAGTAAACTGTCCATGACGTAACAGGTATTAGCTTATATAAGTTAAACATCTTCGCAGAATTCTTTTTTTTCCTTTTAAATACAGGCTGCGTAAATGATGTAGTCGACTCTAAAGTTTATGAAACTACGGCCTTGTTCACCGGGTTCAGATTTGAACAAATATTTTTCATGACTTCAATCCAGTCAACAAATGTTTGGTCCGATGCCAGTGTCAACAGGGTAACAAAGACTGCCTGTTATCCCTGTCTGTCCATTACAATATCACGCGAGCCCTTGACCGATGGCATTGCAGATCTGATAAGCTGATCTGGTCTTAACATGGAGTGGAATTCCCTCGGGCCTTAAGATTTTCTTTTGCTTTTAAAAGAAATACATATAGCTGTTGGCCTCAAAACAATTAAAATTTAGAACAACTTTTCGAGAAACGGAAAAGGTCGCATGTATTATAATTTATAATAAATGAGTTTTTTTATATTGTTATGTTCAATAGAAGTACAGGTGTAACATCTACTGTAAGGACCAAGGGAGTGTACTCCACCACATTAATAAGTACAGGTGTAACATCTACTGTAATGACCAAGGGAGTGTACTCCACCACATTAATCAGTCATTTTTGCTAATGGATCTCATCAAAATATAATAAAATTTACAAAGACATGAAGACTTGATTGGATTAGGAAAGCCATCAGCATCATTTTGTATCGGTAAAACAGCTTCTTAGGATGACTTTTTTTATAGATGAAAAGTTTAACGCATGTGAGAAACAGAAAAAATGGCATTTATAACCGTCACAAGAGAAGTAGACTTTTGAAATATGTGTTCGGTCTGCATCTATTTTATTTGACGTAATTTTTTTTTTCACTTATGATGTAGTTACATAAATACAAAGTTAAATAGCGATTATAAAAAGAGGGAATTTCAAAAGCTATTTAATATCCTTGTTGTGATCAGCTGGGTCACTTATGTGAGACCCACTGAATCATCAAAAGCCGATGACTCATAGGTGACGCGTGCACCTGTGTGGTCTCAGGACCATAGCTTGGCATTTGGAAAGTAATAATAATAATAACCCCTTTCAGACCACGACGGCCTATGGGGCAAGTGAAGTAGCGTTCACAAGTTTTATTTAGCCACCACTAACGAGCAAGGTATTAAGTGGGTAGCACAATGCCTCAGAGGCCTTGCTAGCAACGAGAACCTGTGATTCTCTTCTGCCTCATTTTGACAGTTCGGCATGCTACCGCTAGACCACCGCGCACGCAGGTCACGCTTAGCGTTTTGCGACTATCCTTACCCTATGTAAACTAAGATCATCCAGTATCTCTACCAACCATGCCTGAACATATGCAGAGATAAGTTTTTGAGCCTGGTTGACGGGAAGCTTTAAGTGGTCAAATATGTCCATAGGTAAAGGTATATAGTTGCATAGTTAATAATTGTAATTCGTATTATTAGAGCTAGACAAATGGTTTGTTATATTTGCATTTGTTAGTTGCTATCAATAGTGAGTTATTGTATCATTTGTTCATTCAAACCATTTAAGTAAAAAGTAAAGTAGAATACAGTAAAGTAAAGTATAGTAAAGTAGGCGTAAGAGTATAGTTGAAGTAAAAGGAGTATAAGCAGTGAAGTATCCAGACAGCAGAGCCAATAAAAATCAGCCACCGGAGAAAAAAAAACCCGTTGATATGACTGAAAGTCGATTCTTTACGGGAACGCCGGCTTGGAGTAAAACTTTACAAGAAGTAATAGTGAATAGTCCAGATTAACTTTGAGACAATCGAGGAAGCCAAGGTGTAACATTAGGAGACGAGAGTTTAAAACGGAAGAAACACTGAGTCGTCCGCATAGGAGAAAGCCACACGGGAAGCGGAGTCATTTAGTTACCCATTTTCCACTCGGTCGTAATTTTTGTACAGGGCTTGTCATTTCTAAGATCGGAAAACGCCATAATCCATTGGAATTGACCGAGTTATCAGCCTTTTTTATGTATTTCTATTATTTATTTATGTTTAATTTTTTGGGTTATCCTTATAAAACTTATGGAACAAGAAAATGGTTTTTAATCCTATGTCTATCTGAGTGTTGTATTAGATTATAGTTGTGTTGTATTTCGAAATAAGAAATAAATGTCTAAATAACTACTTTGGCATTTTTCCCCTTCTTCCTGGTGTTTCTATGTATAGTGATTTAACTAATGGTTTCACTCTTGTCTAACAGCAACTTTAACATCAAATAGTAACAACGTTTAAATATTAATCTACGAATTACGGACACTTCGACCCCGGACGATTCGACCCCGGACGGTTCGACCCTGCCAGTTCGACCCCTGGACGATTCGACCCCAGGACGTTTCGACCCCGGTCGGTTCGACCCCTTTCTTTTAAAGGCGTGAAATGTTTGGGTTTTTAAAATTTCATTTTAAATTACTTTTCAATTACAAATAAATATTCTAAGTTTAATATTATCTCTTTAAAAAAAACAGTATGAAATACTTATTTTTAACGTTTATTTAATTATAATATGATGATTGAACAAATAATATAGTTTTATATTAATATCTCTTAAAAAATAAAAATATAATGAGATGCTACTTTTAATAAATAATTTAAAATAGTAAAGTCGAAGTGTCCGCGCACCTAATCTACAGCGGTTGATTTATAGATTAAGAATTTATAGTGCTGTTACGCTCCTTTGAATTGTTTTTTTTTTTTTGTAACAGTATTAGTTTTATATTTATTTTATTTTTTATTTTTATTTTTGTAGTGCGTCCTTCATAAGGAGAAGATGTTTTGTGTCTAGGGATGTTTTGTAATCATAAAAAAAGTTATAAATGATTAGAGTGTTCCCAGGTAGCAGATACGCCTCCCACCACGCATAACTCCATGCTGGGCTCAAGAAAACACCTGAATGCATTTGTGTTAAGTGCTCAAATTGAGATTAATGACGATATGCAACCTAAACGAAGGAGTGCAGAAAATATAAATAGAACAAAGTAACAACTTTTAGCTGAAGCCATAAAGTTGGGTGTAGGCTAAGAATATTATTGAAAGCTCGTTGAAATTTCTTACATATCCATTGGAATATCTACACGATTTTTCCTTCTCTAAAATCTTACGTTTATACTTTACATTAGTCACGTTGTTTGTTAAATAAATTGCATTTCGGAATCTTTTATACCTTAAACTTTCCAAGTATTCTATTCCCCATGGAAAGCTAATGTTGTTTATAGATTTTCGTAGCTAATGAAAGCTAAAAGAAAAAAATCATGTTAAGCCTGGTCCCTTTTGGAACTCAGGACGTGTTAGCGCATTTTCGTATTATGTATCAGTACTTATGTTAGATATCAGCATTATGTAGTTATCAGTAATTGTGTTTAGATTTTAGACATATTTTTATGAATTTTCTTGTGTAATGAATATACCTGAAAAAAAAATTATTTAAAAGTCATTTCTTTACATTTTAAATTTTTTTATTTTCTCTTTAATCTAACTACAAGTGGTTTGTTGTCACTGAAATAGGACTCATAAATGAAACATTCTAAATTGTAATCAGCTAATCGCCCAAATACTCCGTCAATTGTTGTTTGATAGATCGTAGTTGCCAATCTTGGTGAAAGTAGTTGAATGTTGAAGCTTGTTTCGAAAAAGTTTTCAATTTCTGCCCCTGGGCCGCTAAGATCTTGATTGAAGTCACAACAAATGATGACGTAAAACTCTCTAAACTTTTACACATATTCTAATGACGTCAACAAAAAAAAACTAATACTTTTGATAATACTAAGACTTCCGGCAATGGCGGCCGTTGCCTGCGCCAGTGTTATCTCTCGATTCGCAATGTTTTTTGGTAGTTTTAACGGGGTTTTTTAACGGATCGAGTAACTGAGTGTTGATGCACAAATGGCAGGTCAGGACATACAAAAAACATATATACATCATGGGTCTAGGACTTATGGATGCTGATATCTAGGGTGATGACAGACGGACGGACAAAACGGGTGCAATAGCGCATTCGACTTCTCGAAAATGCGCTAAAAAGTATTTTATTACTCTAGTGCTTGACAGCTTGTTGTATAAATGATGTACGCTATTTGCTGTCGTCACATTAAATTTTCTTCAACTTAAAGTTATCTCGAGTGATCGGTGACAAGCGCGTTTGGATTTCGAATAGAGAGTCGCGGGTTCGAGTCCATGGGGATTTACCCCCGTGAATTACGGTTGTCCCTGAGTTCCTCCCCTTTCTGATGTGTACCTGAAATTAGTTAAATAGTAAAGTAAAGGTTGCTGGGCAGTGGGATAGCCCCAAAATACCATCGTTCGCCTTTGTTACAGAAAGTGGTGACCTCTGGATGATGCACTTACTTAAACCAATATTGTCTGCAAAGGGAATTTTACTGATGTCACGCAACAGTTACTTTTATTTGCATAACTAAACCCCTCACGGGCACACGTGTACATGTTTTATAGTTTTTTTTATTTCTTTCATTGAAGTTTTACTTCTATCGTCGCGCTTCATATATTAACCTTTTTAAACTTGGTTTTATATAGAAACACAAATTTCCCTGTTTGAAAAACACAAAATTAGTGTATCAATAGCTGGAGACTTGAATGCCTTACATTCCTGCAGGTCCCTTGGGATTTCACCTCACCATTCACAGAAGTAATTTGATCAGCAAAAATAACCTAGTTAACGGGGAATGACACAGTCTTAACTCCGAGCCGATGATCTGATTGGCTGAAGGCAGGCTTGCTGATAACGCCGTTTTCCCAAGAGTTAATTTCCTGCAAAATCAATGAATGATCCCTCTCATTTTTAGAAATCCACCGGCCAATTATTGCCCATTCGTTACGCTATCTGTATTATCCGAAAATCGGATACCAAACGTTTGGGAAAAGGATGGGAACAGGAAAGATAGGTTGGGTGTGTCTCTGCATAAAGTAAATGCGCCGAGAAAAATTCGCTGTACTATGAATAGTGCGAAGTTTAACTTTAGAAAGGTATTTGAGCGTTTATTTTGAGTGTAGATAGGTGTCTTTTAAAAAAATTTTAAATATCATCTAATAGGAAACTATTTGTAATAGATCTCATTTTATTGTAATTATTAATATTTTTTTTAAAAGTGTATTATCATTATTCATCATTATCATTAATAATATTATTATCTATTTACATTAAGCTTTGGGGTGGGGTCTAAGAGGTTCTGAAAAATAAATTAATACTCAGAATTTGAGTGATGAAGATCCTAATGTAACGTCACACATTTGAAATATTTGTAACATAAGTGTAAAAACATACAAATTAAATGTTTACTTTTCTATTTATAACATAGTATTAAGGCAGAAAGTTTGAATTGCCCGCATTTTAACTTGAGCTATTGTTAGCTATCGCTAATCACCAAAATAATATGGTGATGGTGCGACCGAAAGCAGTAAGTAACGAAAGAAAAAGTACCAATGAATAATTATACAAATAAAGGTAAAGCGATATTCACTTAGTTTTAAGAAGCAAAAAAAAATAAAATAAAAAAATAATACAGTTATTTTAAAGTCTCCAAAGAAAAGAGCTGTAAGTTTAAAACATAAACACTTTATTACTTTATTATATAAGATAAAGTGTTGCAAACAAAATATTGCAGCCCAGTGACTCTAACAACAATGATCTTGAAAAGACAAAACAGGCACACAAAAATAACCAATGAAAATACCCAAAGTAAAAGTATTTAAGACACTTCAAAATAACAAGTCAAAATACACACACATAACTCCGTGTATTAAAAGCACTTTAAACAACAAGTCAAAACACACGCAAATAACTCCGCCAGAAGAAGATTCTTTCGATCTAAGCTCTAGGCTTTTTAAAAACATTTTGCTAAAAACTTTAGAATTATTCGAGACATTCCAGAATTAATTTTAAAGAATTTTTTTGAATTTCTTATAGGTTTTCAAGAGGTCAAAAAGTTAGCCACATGAACTGAAACAATCAAACGAATGGGTTTGGTTATACAAAAGGTTATAGGTGACATCTACTGCCAATAATATTTTCTACCATATTAATTGTATATATCAGTTACATACTGAGCCTATATCAATAGTAATATTATTTTGACGTAAATTTAAGCACTTTGTCCTCCTCCTCAGCTCCCCCCCCCCTCTATCACGAAAGATCAACGTATTTTGGTGATAGGTGGTCTGAAATTATGTAATGCATTTTAATAGAGCGAAGGTAGCTTTTCCGATAAAAGATTTGAAAGATTTGAATCTTACCAAATATTGGAAAGATCCAGTCTGTGTAGCGTTTGAAATATTATTTCAGAGTCTTTGTAAATCCATATGGCATAGATCCCTTCAAACTTTACATTCAAAATTATTATTTTTTTTTTTTTTAAAAAAGCAAAGATTTCTTTCAATAATAAACTTCTCCTATGTGCACCATCATGCAAATTATATTTTGTAGTTATGATATTTATGTTTTACTTTGAACTTTTTTTAAAAAAAAGTATTCCTGTTGCTAATTTTACATGAAGAGCTGAGAGAGCATCTGCTTGCTGTGGCGACGTCGCCATATGAATTATGAAACTTTTATTATTATTATGTACACGAATTTTTTTTCGCCTAGGAAAAATCGTAAATGTTACGCAGTGCTTCTATTGCCTTTGCCGTAGTTCATTAATGTCTTACCTCATCTTACTCACGCTAACATTCAGCATAAACACGAGTGCATCAAAGTATTCACCATATTATTGATATACATAGTAACCTACAGTGTCATGTTTCTAAATTAATTCAGCACTCTAAGAGCGTCGGGTTACTTGGTGTTAATATATTACAGTATTACTTTACATGCTTTTCTCACTTTTCTCTATTTTTTAACCTTGGCTTTATCAATGTTTTTTTTTAAATTTAGTTGAGTAATAACATTTTTAACAGCTATCATCAAAACTTCTTTTGTTATTACGTGTAGAAATGTATTTATTTATTTTTTAAATTTTTTTTTATTTTTTTTTTGCCCTAGTCTCTTGAATAATTTTTTTTGTCAATGTGGTGCGTTGTATTAATTTTTTTTAATATCAGATTTATTTTTGCTATATTTGTTTATCAGAATATTCTAGAAGAAAATTGCATTCATGTTTGTGATTTAAATTGACATCTCTCACGCCAACGCTATTAATCTGATACTACAGGTTGACATAAAAGTGCGTGAATTCAAGGAGGTGGTTTCAAAGGGATCTATGTCTCGTTCCTTAATGAGTGACTTGGATCAGTTACCAGTCGTTCACCTCTCATATGGCCACGGCCAGGGGGCTTTGATTTCTCGTAATTACTTTCGATTTTTTTGTTTCCGTCACTTGTTTTCTAGGTTTGTTTGTTCCATCAAGTCGAGATCAAATTCAGAGACCTTCAACTCACATTACAAACCTTTTTTTATGATTGCCATTTCAATTATTACTTTTTTTGCTCATAGTGGAAACAGTAACGTGAAATGCCGTAACATTTCTTCAGGGGCACATGTCCTTTGCCTGAAATTTTTTTCAGTCTTAATTGAAAGTGTTAATTTAAAATGTGTTTTTATTTGTTAAAAAAATGTAATTTAGCTCTACAGGTCAAAGGAAAATTGTGTAACTGCTGCCTTAGGCTCTAGAAGAAAGACTTTCCCTATCTTAACTCGGGAACCATTGCTTAAAACTTCAAAGACATCTGGGCCTTGCAGTGGCGTAGCGAGGGGGGGGGCAGGGGGGGGCAAATGCCCCCGGGCGCCACGTTAGGGGGCGCCAAAATGAGTATTAAAACTCATTATTTAATTTCATTTTAATGTAAACTAATATATCCCAAATACGTTTGCAAGATTGAATATTGGAGCTCCGAACATATCTTTATTACAATAACAGTTGTTAAACATGATTTAGGCGCCCCCATTGAGCGTTAAGGGGCGCCATTCTACTCATAAATAAATGACACATCCTAATGTAGGATTGCTGATGTGTTTTTTTTTAATTTAAAAAACTGTGAGTTGATGGTAGTGAGCAGTAAGAGACCAATACGATTCTTTTAATAGAGCTACCAGAGACGACACTAAAAGCAACCAAAATTACCAAGACAAGAAAAAGGAGTGGCTTAAAGCAGTGGTTCTTACCCTGTGGTCCACGGACCACTAGTGGTCCGCGAAGATTTGCCAGGTGGTCCGTGAGAGAAGCATGAAATTTACGCACTGTAGGATTAATCGAGAAAGATTAGGAAGTAAATGAATTAACGCAGACTTAAATATATTTCTGATCTGGCCTTAATGGTTTTTAATTTTATCAAGCTCGTCAATTAAATTCTCGTCTCTTTGATTTCTTATGCTCGAATATGAATCTTGAACGTTAACAGTTACTAATGTATACTGAAGTTCGCTGGTTATCTGACTGTTTTAATTACGCGATGACGTAAGAGATTTTCATGTAGAAATAACTCAAAGCTTGTTGATGATTTGAACCAAGGCTAATGGGTTGCTGTTCTGGCTTACTTGGCTGAAATTTTTGAAAAGCTAAATAAACTTAATTCCACTCGGCAAGGAAAGCAGATACATTATATGACTCTCAGTGACAGAATGTCTGCTTTTACGAAAAAGCTTGATCTTTGAAAAAAAA
>MUZC01001161.1:48286-71006 GCA_002072015.1 Radix auricularia | reverse complement strand
AAAAAAAGGTTGGCGCCGTAGGCGCCCAAAAAACGGGGGCGCCGCAGGCGCCACGGCGCCTGGCACAATCTAGTTATTTAATAGGTGGCGTTAATAAAAAATTGCTCATATTTTAACAAATTCCGTAACGTATGTCAACTCATCATCATCATCATTGCCTGTCGTCCCATCTGGGGCATAGGCCACGAACAAAGACTCTCCAGGCATCCCGGTCCTGTGCCAATCTTTCTAGCTGCCCCTAGCTGTGCCCTCTCTTTTTGGAGTCTATCTCCAGTTCCCTTCTCCATGTTATTTTTGGTCGACCTCTTTTTCTCTTGCCCTGGGGGTTCCGAGTGAGGGCTTGTCTCACAATGCTGGATGTAGGCTTTCTGAGGGTGTGGCCAATCCATCTCCATCTGCGCTGACGTATTAGTTCTTCCACTGGCTCTTGTTGTGTACGTTGTCAGAGGTCCTCGTTGGTGATGATATTGGGCCAGCGGATTTGGAGAATTGTTCTGAGACATGTGTTTATAAATGCTTGAAGCTTTTTTGAAACGGCTGCTGTAATCCGCCATGCTTCAGCTACATATAACAGGACAGGCTTTACTGTGGTGATGAATATCCTGACCTTGGTCTGGAGGTTCAAGTTGTTGCAACTCCAAACTTTTTTTAGCTGTTTAAATGATGTTCTTGATTTGCCAATTCTCACTCTAACATCAGCGTCTGTCCCACCCTGAATGTCTATGATGCTACCGATGTATGTTAAGCTATCCACCTCCTCTAGATTTGATCCTCCCAGTGTTATTGGGGTTTTGTTTGATGTATTTATTTTAAGGACTTTGCTTTTTCCTTTGTTGATGTTTAGGCCAACACAAGAAGAGAACTGTGCTACATAGTTAGTTTTCTCCTGCATCTGTCGCTGTGTGTATGATATTAGGGCCAGATCATCCGCAAAATCCAGGTCACCAAGTTGTTTCCATAGTGTTCACTGAATACCACGTCTCTTCTGCTCTGTAGACATCTTCATTATCCAGTCAATGGTTAGCAAACATAAGAAAGGTGAAAGCAAACACCCTTGTCTGACTCCAGTCTTTACCCCAAAAGCCTCTGTTGTTTTTTGGCCATGAATGATTCTACATGTAAGGCCTTAGTAAGATGTCGTAATTATGTTACTCAGCTTTTGTGGTATACCGTAGTGTCTTAGCAACTTCCACAAGGTTGGCCTGTCAACACTATCAAACGCCTTCTCATAGTCATTAAAGTTGATGTATAATGGTGAGTTCCACTCCAGGGATTGTTCTAATATAATTCTCAGAGTGGCAATCTGGTCAGTGCATGATCTATCCTTTCTAAAACCTGCTTGTTGGTCTCTAAGATGGGTGTCTATTGCCTCTCTCATTCTGTTCAGCAGCACTCTATTAAATACTTTGCTTGGTATGGATAGCAGTGTTATTCCTCTATAGTTGAAGCATGAGCTGAGATCACCTTTCTTCGGGAGCTTAATGAGATGTCCTTCTTTTCACTCTGTTTGAATCTGTTCTTCCTCCCATATTTTCTTGAAAAGAATGTGCAGCATTTCAGAGCTAGTCATAATATCTGCTATCAGGGCTTCTGCCGGTATTGTATCTGGACCAGCCGCTTTGCCTTTCTTTAGTTGTTTAATTGCTCTGCTTATCTCTTGTTTTGTGGGTGCGCTGCAATCTATTTCTAGATCTTGTTCCGCTGGCTCAAAGTTGAGTGTGTATTGTGGGGCTGGTCGGTTGAGGAGTTCTTCAAAATGCTCTATCCACCTTTTTTTCTGGCCCTCTTCATCAGGTATTGATTTCTAATCTTTAGTTTTAACAGTTCTCTCTGGACTTTTGAATTTTCCGGATAGTTTTTTTGTGTTGAATAGTTCTCTTGTGTTACCATGATTCGCTGCCTCTTCTGCTTCAAGAGCTAATCCTTCCATGTAGTTCTTTTTATCTGATTGTATGCTGCGTTTAACTTCTTTATTGGCTTCTGCGTATTCTGCTGATTCTCTAGCTTTTTCAGTTCTGGTGCGGCTGTTGTTAAGTTTTGCCTTCTTCTTTTTCCTATGCTGGATTTTCTCCATGGTTTCATTAGAAATCCATTCTTTATGCATTTGTTGTTTGGGGCCCAACACCTCTTGACAGGTTGTCGTAAATATCTCTTTAATGTTTTTCCAGTTTTGGTCGATTGTTTCTTCGTTACCTAGATCTTGTAAAATCTGGAATTTGTTGGATAACGTTAGTTTGTACTCACTAAGTTTTGGTTCCTCTTTCAAAAGAATAGTTTTAAAACATTGGCGCTTGCTCCCATTGTTTGTCCAATTTTTTTCAATTTGACCTTTAGATTGGCAATCAGTAAATGGTGGTCTGAGGCCACATCTGCCCCTCTTTTTACTCTAACATCCTGGAGAGATCCTCTAAACTTTCTACAGATAAAGATTTGGTCGATTTGGTTAGCTGTAGACATATCTGGTGATATCCATGTTGCCTTGTGGATATTTTTATGCATGAAGAGACTTTCACCAATGACCAGTCCGACTGCAGCACATAGATCTGCTAGCCCCTCACCATTATCATTCATCTCTCCGAGGTCGTGTGTTCCCATGCATTCTTCTTGTATGTCATCTACCATGTCTATAAGTTCATATTTCAAAAGATCGGTACCGTATGTCAACTACTAGTCAAGAGGCTGAGTCCATTGGAGAAATTAAATGAGGCATTGAACAAGAAACTCAGCAGTATCCAGAAACTTTCAAAGGTTATTTAAAATGCTATGTAAATTGGAAACCACAGTTTTAAACTTATATTTTAAAAAAGAACATACATTTTAAAATTTTTAAAAATTTTGTTGAATTTCACTACAGTAACTTAAAAGTAGAGTTTTGCAAAATATATATCTTTAAATCAGAAAACATTCTTTTTTTTTTCATATCCCATTTAACATGTTACAGGTAGAGGACATTGACCTTCGAATGGCTAAACTGGCGGACGTAGTCAAAGAAATTGGTAAAAATACATTTTTTAAACAAATAAACTATTTTCATCTTCGAGGTAAGGGGGTGGTTAGGAGTTGTGGTAATGGTTGAATTCATCCAACAAAAGATAAATTAATGCAACACTCAGAATTACATGAGGATAAAAAAAACCATTTCTTATACCGTATGAAAGAACAAAATCATACACGTTTTCTTTCTTCCCGTTCGGTATTCGGGCGTGGTGTGGGTTTCCTGAAGATTCCAGGAAAGCCAACACTTTATCCTCATTTAAAACCAACATGTCTATCAGTTAAAGTACAGATCTATAGCATATATACTATATTTGCGTTGTTTAGTGAAGCAGGTATACAATTGCTTTGTGTCTTATGTCTCTTCATTGTAGATATATATAACGTTTTTTTATTTTTTGTTGAGAGGTTTTATGGAACAGGATTTTGTCACTTTAGGACATTTATTCGTAGTGGAGCAATAAGTTTCGTTTATAACTTCATGGTCTCTTATAGTGAAACAGAAACAATCTGAGAATTTAAAAAAAAATAATAATTTAAACAAATTGTGAATTCGTTCTAAAACATTGTTTAAAAATCAACAACGTGTACTTACTAAGTTACATTACTGAAATCCCTCTATTCGCCTTGGTCAGGAACATTAATGAAAAAAAAGTTACATTTATATAAATATAAACGATGCTACAAATAACTAAGAATGAACAATAAACACGTTAGTTAATTCTAACAGTGAAGTATAACACAAAGATAACTTAATAAAACACTCAGATAGCTCATATTTATGAAAACAAAATTCTTTTAAGCAAGAAAAGCACATAAAATTTATTGTTCTGACCTCTTGGAATTGAGACGTGTATGTGATCCAACCGGAAAATCAACACTCAACCAGAATTTAAAATTAAAATAAAATGTAAGACTAGACATAAACCATGGATAACCGTAGGATGCAATAATTATGTGCATAGCAGTTGTGTATTTAAAAGATGTTATAAGATAAAATAATGGGACAAACTGAAATTCTTATAGACAATTTAAAAATTCACAATTTTAAATAACATTTTTTATTTTAAAATATAATAAAATATTAAAAGAATTTTCATAATTTGTATTAAACACATTAAATTTTGCTTTCTTCTTTGTAATAGGAAAATGTTTTCTCCTTCCTCTCCAGGATTAAAATGCAGTCATCCCAATGTTGGATTTAATGCGAATGTGTTTACTGAGGTCAAAGACACTAACAGTGTTGTTAAGTTTTCCAGATGTAATATTCCAGGCCCTTCTTTTTTTAAAGGAATCCCTCTTGAACGAGCCAAACGTATCTCTAAATCAAACTACGGGGATCACTTTGATGTATCGACTGGTACATTTACCTCCCCCTTGAAAGGCTTTTATTTAATCAGCTTGAGCAAATCACCACCTGTAAATAACATACGTATTTATGTCACATGCTGTTTGAGAGCCACAACTCAAGGGAATGATGATGAACCCATTAAAATTTATTCACTCGGTCTGGACTCATCGATAACGTGTTGCATTGAGCTGGAAGTAGGAGACAAGTTATATCTAACCGCAAATACTAGAGGTAAAGATGATGTGACGTTGGTAATGATTAACTTCTCTTGCTGTATGATCAACGGATGACAATATTTAACAATATCGATTTTAAAAAATGCAGTGTTAACTTCCTAGAGTATGTTTAAAAAGTAATATGAGTAAAATTGGGAATGCAATTTAGATCGTCTAAATTAATTATAGATAAATATATTTTGTAAAATGTTTTTAAAATGTAATGTTATGTAAACTTTATTATTCATTAATTGTGTGCCTTTTCATGTGACGTTAATTTATTATTTATGTTAAGTGTTATTAATTAACAATAATTTCAAAAGTATAAACTTAAATGGTAATTTAAATAAATTTTCATTTCATCTTCACCATTCCCTTTTGATTGGCTTGTACAATATTTTTGTGTTATTGTAAGATCTTGGACATGTTAGGCTTTGAGTGTTGCCAGACTGTGTAAAACCCAAGTCTCTCTTTCTTTAAATATTATAGCCTAAATCAGGTTATGGTACACTAAAGATACAGAGGGATGTTTCTAACTATATAAAGACATGATAAAGCCAATTTAAGATCTTCTTATTTATAAAACCTGGTAGGGGAATATTTCAATACACATTTTTTCTTTTACGTAACTATTAAAATAAATTTTCGAGTGCATCTAAAAAAACAACAAAACAAAACAACAACAAAACAACCAAAAAGAAATAAATAATAATATTAAAAAATTTAAAAAAAAACAGAAGATCTGCATGCGGTTCTCGAGCCACACTTTGACCATCATTTCCTAGATATTTTTACTGTTTGTTAAAGGAGCAGAATGTTTGAAATGGTTGGAAAATATCGCGCATCGGTGTGCAATGAGTTATATTTGAAAGAAGCCAACTGTATAATTAAAAGGTAATAAGATTTAATTTTCATTTTTTAGATTTCACAATAAGTGTCATTAAATGCTGTTATGAATAACTTGTAATTTGAAATTATTGTCTTGTGATTGATATCTCAAAGGAATAGTGAGATTACAGGTGATATTTGGTATTTTGATGACAAATGACTCTGTAAAATTTCAGGATATCAATTTTGATCTATTTTAAACCGTCACCTAAGCATGAAATTATTTTAGCAAAAAAAATTGACTGACGCGCTTAATTTTGGAAGAAATTGTCAATTTTATGTCCTATGAAAACTTTTATACCTCTTGATTATTTCAACAAAATTGTAAATTCAGTTTTCAAAAAATTAAAGAATTAAAAATTCTTGTATCGTTCAAAATGTAATTTTCTAGGAGAAAACAACAAATATTACAATTATTTCTGCCTTAAAACAACAACAAAAATGTTAGTAATTATTTGTCTCCAGTGAGCTAGATTTATCCTTGATTAATTTTTTATCGTTTTCTATGATCTGAATTTCTCCATATTTTCAAATATTTCATCGAGTTGAAAGCTACATAAATGTACCAAACACGCAGATATTTTAGGTTGGCAATCCATGATTTCAATTTACCTTTTAGTGACCTTCCATGTTACATTATGTATTCATTAACTATCCTATTGTTGATAAGGAGGTCTCTAAACATATTTTGATTCTCTGATAGAATCTTTTTTTTTTAAACATCCCCTTTTCTCACAGAGAAATTTCGTTTTTCTTGGACTCCTTTTGCCTTTTACGATTCAGCGTACTGACTGAATCTTCTACACAAGTAAGGAACAAACCTTTTGGCGAAAGGTCATTCTATTTTTGTGCAGCCAAACAATGGAATTCTCTTCCATTACACATCCGTAGCATATCAACTGCTAAGTCATTCAAGACTGCACTTAAGACAAATCTTTTTAAAATTTATTTTCAAAACTAATAAAATAAGATTTCTTTAAATGATTAACGTAGCTGATGTATTGAGTATAGCGTATTGTCATTTATGTAGTTAATATGATATGAATGTTTCTTTTTATTGATATATGTATTGTTATTTCCATGTAAAGCAATGTGAGCCTGGCTACTTGCTGGGATACAGCGCTATATAAATTATCATTTTCTTCTTATTATTATAAACTATTGATCATACAAACAGTTGTTAGTTCTTTTTGATAGGAAACATTGGGGTATCATTTTTGAAAAGTGATACATTTAATACTTTAATATCTTAGAAGTTAACAATTCTAATTTTACACAGAATCACTTTAAGTAGTTGTAACTGTATTAATTATTATAATTAAATCAATGTTTATCGAAGATAATTATTAAAAAAATAGCTTAAGTAAACTATAACTTATTTATGCTTTGATGTTACTAATTCGTTTGTTAGGGTTGGGAGAATTTTTAGAGGCTGTATCATTAAAAAAATAAAATGCGCAAAATGCTTTCTGCTTAGATGGCACTAAAGAAACCCAAACAATTTCAATAATTCAAATTTATTTTAGATCCTAATAGCTACATCCGGGGTTAACTATTAGGTAGGATTACGTTCGACAGGTATTGAATAATTGATTCAAATCCAATGTTGATCGTGTTGATGGTCCCTAGACTTGTGGAGGGCTACCCGTAAATTCATTGTAGTAAGCAACATCTTCAAACTATCAGACATCAAATAAGGCATTAGTCTTGTAGTTAATTGATTGATACAATGTACAATGCCATTGCTGAATTACCGCTCTCTATAACTTTATTTATCAAAAACATAGTTATCAAGTTTAGGTTTTAAATTAAACATGTATGGGATTTTTTTAAAACACTATGTGTCCATTTTATATAAAGCTTGTATATTTCTATTACAAAGATTTTAATTGAAGGATATATGAATGACTTTTGATTTCGTTGCCTTCAATGAAGAATTTGTTGATATTTTTAAAAGTTCATCAAATTTCTTTTTGTTAAAAAAATTATACACTGTTCTAAAAATTCAAGTTTAATTTAGTTTAAATTTATCATCGGCCTGCTAAATGTTGATAAAGAGCTCTAAATTGTCTTTGAGATGACGGTAAATTTTATTTTTTAGCTGAATGGGTTAATTTTTATATTTAAAAAAAAAAAAAAATTAACATTTTGTCTCCCTTTTTATTTATTGTCAATTCCTGATTCAGCTCATTTTGGAATGAATTAAACGTTAATCTATAACAAGATGACAATCACGAAAAAAAATATAAGTTTGTTATATGTATATTTTTCTTTGATGGAGAGAAGTTTGAAAGCTGCAGAACATTTATGTTAAAAGTTGTTGAGTGCCGAATACACACTTTGCAGACCTAGTGTTGTAGGCCATTTTGGAGATTTTTAAACATTCATGAATTAAAAACTATTTGTGGTAGACTGACAATTTTTGCTAATATGCTGTTACGAAGATAATCACTAAAGCGGGGAGTATTCAAATTAATGTGAATATAATTTAAATTTTTTATTTATAATGCCTTGTCATACATTCTTTTGTTGAAAATCTTTTCTTTCAAAAACAAAACTTGAGAAGTAGAACATGTTCTCAGTTACAAATCTTTTGAATTTTTAAAATAGTGATGAAGATTTAATGGCCTGCTGTTGATACATAAAGACACTTCATGTAGACATGAACCAAAGATTTGATGTCCAACTGTCAACACCTAACGACACTTTATGTAGACATGAACCAAAGATTTGATGACATACTGTCAACACGTAACGACACTTCATGTAGATTCAGTGCCTTTATGATGAACGTCGTTAAGAACATGTAGAAACCGGCTAAAAATCAATGTTCGTGGAAATTTGCAGTTGATACTCACAAACATTTAATCGCACATAATTAACGCATGAAATCTCACCGCGTTTATCTAGATCATTCATTAATTTTCTTCATTTTTTTGCGAGCTTAAGTTGTATTAAAAAAAAATAAATAAATAAAAAATAAAAAAGTGCTTTTTGAAAGTTTAATTTTTTGCACTATATCATTAGCCGCTGGATAGCGAAGTCAATAGTGCGCTCGCCTCACATGCTTAGGGGCGTAGGGTCGGGTCGAGCCCACGCCAACCCTCAATAAGAAATATGAATAACTAACGCTAAGAAAGTATTCGGGTGGCATGGAAGAGAATCGGAGCACACACCAGAACTACCAAGCCCCAAGTAAGCTCTAATGGAAACGTGAGGGACACATCAATTTATTTATATATTTTTTTTCGGGGAGGGGGAGTTGTCCAGAATCCACTAAACCTTTTCTGTAAATGTCTATCCTGGCACATCCTTGAGACCTTCTTAACATAATTACAAAAGACTCGAACCTTCTATCGGACATCTTTCAGGATGAGTTGCTTGTCCAAACTCGAACTGACAGCAGAGACATTTCAAATGTATCAACGCAATCTTTGCCCATTATTATGCGTCATCAAGAAATATTTTAGAAACACATTCAATTAATTTTAATTGAAAAATCTAATCCTTATGAAAGACAAGGGCATGCAGATGCAATGTTGCTATAATTAGAGTTATTAAATGTTCACAGAGTTACCTCGCACATTGAGCACTTTAGGATTGACTTTGATTAGTTGATTTTTTTTTAGTATGAATTTGTGCTCATACAAGTGATTTACCGATTGTTTGAAATTATGAACAATTTAACAAATGGAAATCATTTTTTAAATGTTGCCCATACGAATTCATGAATTTTAAAATCAGTATGTACTTTTCAAATTCAAATAGTTTTCATAGTTTAAGAATTTCTAATGAATAATACATTCATTTCCGAATTTTCTTTAATTGACGGATTTTAAATGATCATTTTCCATAACAAAACCAATTGTAAACAAATCAATTGTCAGTAGCTGGAATGATATTTATAAACCACATTTTAAAAAGAATACGACATAATCTGTAATAATAATAATAGACATTTACACATGCGTTCTTTTTATTCAGGTAATAAATAATTATTTTCCAAGACAGAATGTTAAAAAAGAATATCTTAAATATACTACGGGAATTTCCAATTTTTACTGTCAATATTTCATTTGTGTCTGATCACAAACTTGTGTACAGTATATTTAAAATATATATATATATATATATATATACACATATATATAAAGGTTAATTTTTGTTTCTATCGTTTAATCAGAAGTTGGCAACTTTCTTTTACCACGAGCCTTCTAACAAAATATTTCAACAATGGCTAGCGACTCGCATGCGTCTTTTTTGTGTTCGAACTGCGGATCACTGGTCCTAGCAACCGTTAAACACTGTTTTATTTTCTGCACAATGTGTCAAACTTTTTGTATTACACAACCACTATTTCTGAAGTAACACCATTGTATCTTTATTTGATATTTAAAAACAAACAAACAAACAAAACAGAACTATGTTTTCATTGTTTTAAAATATTTAGTTTGAGAAAATAGAAGTAACAAAAAATAATTGTAAGTTTTAATTCAGTTTTAAGCTTAAACTATTTGTGTGTTTTTGTGATTACTGTATAATTTTATATTATTTTATCAAAGTAAAACATTTTTAGATTTTTAAAATGGTCATCATGAATCAAGGAAATCCGAGATTGGTCAAATTTATTAACCAGCTGATGGACACACTCAAAGAAGAGAGAAATAATGTCGTTACGGCTGCAGACGATTATATAAATCAGGTATCGATACTTCTTATCAAATGTACAGCAATTATCTTCAATAATTTTTATCCAATAGAAACGTTAACAAAGCTTTAAAAAAAATCAAGCTCACAACTGTATTATAAATTGTATTTAACGCAACATTATATCCCCAATAAACATGATTATTTATAATTAACATTTTAAACTAAACTAGCGATGACATAGTATAATGACCTGATTGTGTCTGTGTATATCTTACATCAGTTACAGAGGGAGGTAGATGGTTTTGTATGTGGAAGTCACGGCAATCAGGCAACATATGAAGAGATTTCAAACAGACTCCAACAGGCTATAAACTTTTTTATTGCAAAGTCTGGGGAATTGTCAGGTAAATATTTCGTTATATGTTTAATTTTCATTAAAAAACAAACTTTTATTCAAAGTAAAATGTCATTTTTTTGACTTGTTAAAATTGCCTACAATGGTCTGATGTGCACTGAAAATAAAAGTAATAAAAACACAATTTCAGTGCAGCAAACCCCACAATTATCTGGTACTTCAACAAGTTAGTTTTGTGATAAATAAGGAATTTTAAAGAGCAATGAAGCTGCAATAAATTGATTAGAAGTTCTTACATGGGTTTAAATTACTTTAACCTATTTACTTCATTTTTTTAAACAATAAAATGTTTATGAAAACACAGCTAAAACAAGTCGAATAAAATATTAAGTAAACTCAGGATGTAAATAGTGCTTGTAAATTTTTTTAAAACTGGTTTTTCCTCCGTCTTAATCGACGACCAACATTGTCATCACAATAGCACTGTTCTTTGGCAGTTTTGCGTGTCCTTTAGTTGAGTTATTACACCTATTCTTACCTGAAAGCTGCGTCCATATGTAAAGTAAGAGATTTTTCGTAAGATATCTGGAGGGATTCGAACATGGTCGTTCATGTGTCGACTTGATAGGGCAGTGCTTATGTTTTGATTATAACAATTACACACTTTTCTAAACATTGTGTTAGTTAATTGAATTACCAAAATTAGCATATGCTTTCTTTTCAATACACTTACAGGTGTTGTAGCAGGATCTAGCTCTTCTCAAAATATGACAATGGGAATAACCACGGTTGAAGAAACTCTGCTCTCACTCAAACGGACAATGGAGCAACTTCAAGAAAAACAAGAACGTGCTGATAACAGTTTACAAGATATGTCATTTCAACATGGACACTTAAATACTGAAATTGAAATATTAGACAGTGAAACTTTAAGAGCTCAGAAAAAGTTAAAAAAGAGAATAATAGCAGTTGAGAAGACAAGCCTGGAAGCATCAGAAAATTTTGATAACTTTAATAAAGTTTTTTCTGTTAACGTTGATGCAAGGATTTACAAGCTAGAAGCGGAAAACAAGTCTGTCAATGCCTCAATGAACGAATTCTATAAACAGATTAGCTCCCTTAGATCTTGTAGCAATGACGTCATTACGTCTACACAAAATTTGTCAAAGAGAGTCGAGAGTACAGATCAACATTGTAAGAAAGTGTCTGATAAATTAAATCAACTTGAAATCTCCCTTAATCTCTTGTCATCTCAGTACAAAGAACAGTTGGAACATGTTTGTAGTGTCAATAAGGAGAAAATTGACGACTGTGTAAGTAGATATTTTTTCCTTCAAATTATTAATCAATAAAATAATATTCATGAATGGCTCAACACTCCCTTGTGTTACATATATATATATATATAAAGATTGGTACCGTATCACAACTACCATGTCTATATGTTCATATTTCAAAAAGATTGGTACCGTATGTCAACTACCATGTCTATATGTTCATATTTTAAAAGATTGGCACCGTACGTCAACTACCATGTCTACATGTTCATATTTCAAAAGATTGGTACCGTATGTCAACTACCATGTCTACATGTTCATATTTCAAAAGATTGGTACCGTATGTCAATTGCCGTGTCTATATGTTCATATTTTAAAAGATTGGTACCGTATGTCACCTTCTAGCCAAGAGAATGAATCCGTTGAAAAAAATTAAATGCAACATTGAACAGGAAGCTCGTTAGTAGCAAGAAACTTTTAAAGGTTATTTAAAATGCTATGTAAATTAGAAACTGAAATTGTAAATATATGTCTTTAAAAATGAAATCAATTTTGTAAATTTCTTAAACTTTGTTTATATTATATTTCCATATAATACATTTTACGTAGATTTTGGTGACACATACATCTTTAAATCAGAAAATCATTTTTAAATATTTCTTTTAGATTCCATTTAACATCTTACATGTAGAGGACATTGAAACTCGATTGGCTAAACTGGCGGACAATATCAAAGAAATTGGTAATAATACATTTTTAAACAAATATACTCTACTCATCTTCGAGGTAAGAGTGTTTATGGGAATGGTTGAATTCAGCCACCCGCACTGAGAATCATGTCTATCGGTTAAAATACAAATATATAACTGATATACTTTATTTTACAATGTTTAGTCAAGTAGGTTTAAAATTGCATTGTGTTTTATGTCTCTTACTGTGGATATAAATAAAGATTTTCTGTTCAGAGGTTAATGGAAAATGATTTTGTCATTTAAGCACATCTACTCGTAGTGGAGCAATAACTTCCATTTATAACTCCATGGTCTTAAATGGTCTAGCAGAAACAAAAAGGAATTTTAAAAAAAAATAATACCTTAAACAAAATGCTAATTCATTTTTTAAAAAAAAACTTAGATTTTAAAAAATAAAATAAGAAAAACCAACAACCTGTACTTACTAAGATACATTACCGAAATATCTCTATTAGCCTTGGCGGCAGTGTTGCGAAGTCTAAGTGCCAGATTTTCCCTGGCAGGAGTAAAAAATTCCCAAATTGGCCAAAAAATTCCCACATGCATTAAAAACCTGAAAAGTGGCAACTTCCATTAAATGCTTTCGCATTCATTTTAATGACTTTGAACTTCCAAATTAAAAAATAGTAAATATTTTTGCATTTTTAAGGCAATTCTTATTAGAGTACTTTCAATTTTTATTTAATCTATACGTTTTTATTTAACAATTTGGCTACAAAGCCAAAATATATATTATACTTTTAAATTTTAACATTATGAAGTTTTTAAAAAGTTATTTTGATACTCCTGTAATTTAAGTTTTTGTATTGTATGTGATTGATAAAAATATATTTTTTAAATGAATGCTTTGAAATTTATTAATAATGAATCAATCATACAAGGTTAAATATTTTGTTATATATTTACATAGTATTAATGATTTGGTCCTATATATGTAACAATTATTTTATGATGATTCGGGCTCAGACTAATTAATTATATTATTTCATGGTAATACATTTACACAATCTAACCTTAAACTGTCAGTGACATTGTTGGGAAAAACCTTGCCAAAACGCCAGGAAAAAACCTGGATCCGAAATAAAAAACCTAGACACGCTAAAAATAAACAAACTTTACGTCAAAGAGCCTCCCACCACATCAAAACACATGTATTTCTTATTTGAAAATGAGCATGTTTTAAATTATTTTATTTTATTTTTATTCAAGAATGCATTTAATTTTTAAAATTGGTCAATCTAAAAAATTCCAATTTTTAGGCAAAATCCTTAAAAATTCCCTAATTCCCATTTCTCAAATTTTTGCTAAAAAATTCCCACGATTAGGGAAATTTCCCCGGACTTCGCAACATTGAGCCTTGGTCAGGAACATTAATGAAAAAAGTTACATTTATTTAAATCGAAATGATGGCTACAAATAACAGAATGAGCAATACACACGTTAATCAATTCTAACAGTGAAATATAACACACAGATAACTTAATAAAACACTAAGATAGGGCATAGTGATGAAAACACTTTTCTTATAAACAAAAAAACGCACAAACAATTATCATTTTTTCCCCTTGGAAATTGAGGCGTGTTATTGATAGCCTGGTCTAACCAGGAAACCAACTTTTTAAATTATAATAAAATGC
Organism: Radix auricularia; assembly: GCA_002072015.1. Lineage (NCBI taxonomy): Eukaryota > Metazoa > Mollusca > Gastropoda > Lymnaeidae > Radix > Radix auricularia. Next base: position 56,887 of record MUZC01001161.1, on the reverse strand, counting down.
AAGAACAGACAAGAAACGTGTAGGAGCTTAGGATGCAATAAACATTTGCATAGAAGTTTTCTATTCAATTGATTATATAAAATAAGTGAACAAATTGAACTTCCTATAGACAATTTAACAATTGACAAATTCAATTGCAACTTTTCATTTAAAAAATATAATAAAATCCGAAACGAATTATCATTTTTTTAATTAAATAATTTAGATGTTGCTCTCTTCTTTATTAATAATAGGGAAATGTTGTCTTCTTTTTTCCCAAGGATTAAAATTAAGTCTACCCAATGTTGGATTTACAGTGAATGCGTATTCTCAGGTCACAAAAACTGACATTGTTGTTAATTTTTCCGGATGTGTTTTGCTAAACCCTAATTTAATGAAAGGGATACCTGTTGACAGAGCCAAAAGTATATCTGAATCAAACTACGGGGATCACTTAGATATATCGACTGTTACATTTACCTCCCCTTTGAAAGGCTTTTATTTAATCAACTTGAGTAAATCACATTCTGTAAATAACTTATGTAATGTTAAATGCTACCTGAGAGCGACAACTCAAAATGAACTATGCTGAACCCATTTTAATTTGTTTTGTCGATCTGAACTCATCGATAACGTGTTGTATTGAGCTGGAAGTAGGAGACAAGTTATACCTGAAAGCTAGTTCTACAGATGAGAATGAGATGACGTTGGTATTGATTAACTTTTCTTGCTGTATGATAAACGGATAAACATTTATTTTAAAATATCGATTTTAATAAAAAGCCTTTGCAGTATTAACTACCTGGAGAATAACTCAAATATAACATGTGAAAAATTGGGTGTGTTAATTAAGGACATCTAAAATAATTACATATATTTAAAAAATAATAGTTTTATATAATATGCTGTGTAAACTTTCTCAAATGAGACAAGTCCAGTTTACCAACTCTACTCAACATAGATTCAACCTACGTGCATCTCAATTTGTCATGCCATTACAATATTCTCAACAATAACAATAAACTCATAAGAGTACTAAAAATATAAAACTTTACACAAAACTTGTGTCGTGTACCTAGTTATAAATTTGTGCACTTTATTATCTAAAGTAGTCATATAGCAATAATGTGAATTTTTAATCATTAATTATTTGCCTTTTAAAATAAAGTTAACTTATAATTTATGTTCAGTTTTATTCACCAACAACAATTTCCAAAATATAAACTGACAAGGTAAATTAAATAAATTGGCACGTGATCTTTACGATTAAAAAAAAAAAGCTTTCTTTTTTGGCATGTATAATATTTTTGTGTTAGTAACATCTTGAACATGCTAGGCTTAGGGTGTTGCCAGACAGTGTTATAGTGAAGCCTCTCCTTCGTAAATGATGATACCCTAAACAAGTGATTCCCTAACTACAGAAACAAACAGAAATTTCTCTCTACAAATGTAAAGACTTGCCAAGCCACTTTTGAGGCATTCTTGGTTATAAAACGTGGAATGGAAATCTTTTAATACCCTATATAAATATTTTCATAAATTTCATGTTCGCTGCAAAATAATAATAAAAAGAACAGAAGATCCGTATGCGGTTCTCGAGCTACACTTTGACTACCATTTCGTAGATATTTTTTCGTGTTTATTAAAGAGAAAGGACGTTAGAAAAGGTTGAAAAAGAGCGCTCGAAGATGTGCAATGAGACATATGTGAGATACGCCTAATGTATAATTTTGACAAAATAAAATTGAGTTTTGCCGTTTTACTGATTTTACTATAAAGGCCATCAAAGGCTGTTACAAGAAATTTTTTATATAATTTTTTTTCTGGTTGATATCTAGTAGGATTAGTGAGATTGCAGGAGATAGTTGGTATTATGATGAGAAATTGCCCGGTAAAATTTCAGGATATAAATTTTAATCTATTTTGAAGAGTTAGCAAAGCATGAAACTCTTTGCGCAAAATATTGACTGACGCGCTTAATTTTGGAAGTAGTTTGTCAAATTTTATGTCCTATGAAAACTTTTTTTAAAAATTACTTTATTGGGTTTGTATTAATGTGTCAAAAAATAGTTTAATGTAGAAAATACAAATTAAAAAAATAGCAATTTTAAAATGTTGAAATTTGTATTTTTCTTTCATGACCAACTGATTATAGAAAGCTAGTTCTTATGAAATAGAAATTTATATACCAACTTAAAAATTTAAATCGAACTTGTTGTTAGGATATATTAATAAGACTTTTTATAGACGATATTTTTTTTTTCAATTTTCAATTTTTTTTTAAACACAAAATTGGAATTTTGAAAGTTACTCTTAGTCTTGTTTAACGCCCTTTACTATGTGGATTTCTTTTTAAACTTACAACTTTATAACTTTTTCTTAACTCTAATACACATATTTTCTTGTTAACTTTTGTTCTCTATCATATATTTCCACATTATCGAATAAAAGTAACTCTAAAGTAAATGGATGTACAATTTAGAAGTGACTGAAACTACAATCAACCTCAATGATGCCACGAAAATGTATTCGTTGCCAAGTCCAGTAACATTTTACCCCAAATGGCCGTAACAACATAGTTATTAAACTGGTTTCAAAACTTTGAAACATTTGGGTGATTTTAAGGTTAATTATTTGTTAAAACATATTTCATGGTATATAACTGTAAACTTTCTTTAAATATTACTGTATATAAGTACAAAATTACAAATATGGACGACATAGGTAGAGACGTAGGTAAAGTTAGCCACCCCTTTTTGGAAAGATAAAACTGTTGTTTTTTTATAAAAAATACATTTTTGTGACAATGTTTTTTTTTTTTTTTTTTTTTTTTTTTTTTAGTGGACTTTGCACCAATTTTGCCTCTTTAAGGGCTAATTTAAGGGAGAAATAACCTTGGGAATGTTTGCATTTTTCAATGAATAAACATCTACCTTTAACTCTTCCTTCTCCCTAACAATTAAACCCCCAGGAAGATTTACATAATAATTGAGATTAAACAGAAAAATTCAAACATTCTTCCGTAATCTGTTTTCAAATTAATTGACATAGTTCTAAGTAAAGCCTAATTTTAAAAAGCGTGTAAAAATAAAAGCCAACATACAACATAAATATTGTATTTTATACAAAACAAACTTATGTATGTGTCTGTAATACTATAAATAAATAAAATGGTGCATAAGTCATAAAAAACAGTTAAAAGAGAAACTATTGAAAAGACAGAAAAAAAATACAACAGCACAATATATGATGTGGTGTATTATTAGTTTACTTCATTATGAAAGAATAAATAAAAACAGTATTTTACAGATTAATTGCAAAAGGATGCACAAAAGTTTGCTCATACAAATTTATTCGTTTTTCAAATGTGATACTCTGAATTAAAAATGTATTCAATTAATAACTATAAAAGAAATATGAATTAACATATCTATGAAAATTTTCAATATGATATTGTAATAATTTAAAAATGTATTTAAAAAAAAAACAACAAATGCTGTACTTTATATTTGTAATTTTTTTATTTTATTATTTTTTTTGTGTGGAGAATTGTAATAAAAAATCATGTTAAGCCTGGTCCCTTTTTGGACTCAGGACGTGTTAGCGCATTTTCGTATTATGTATAAGTACTTATGCTAGATATCAGCATTATGTAGTTATCAGTAATTGTGTTTAGATTTTAGACATATTTTTATGAATTTTCTCGTGTAATGAATATACCTGACAAAAAATTATTTAAAAATCATTAATTTTTTTTTCTCTTTAATCTAACTACAAGTGGTTTGTGGTCACTGAAATAGGACTCATAAATGAAACATTCTAAATTGTAATTAGCTAATCGCCCAAATACTCCATCAATTGTCGTTTGATAGATCGTGGTTGCCAATCTCGTTGAAAGTAGTTGAATGTTGAAGCTTGTTTCGAAAAAGTTTTCAATTTCTGCCCCTGGGCCGCTAAGATCTTGATTGAAGTCACCACAAATGATGACGTAAAACTCTCTAAACTTTTACACATATTCTAATGACGTCAACAAAAAAAACCTAATTCTTTTGCATGCTTTCGCACCACTAACCAATAACTTTAACTCTTCAATGCTTGAAAAACGATGTTTTTGACTTCCGGCAATGGCCGCCGTTGCCTGCGCCAGTGTTATCTCTCGATTCGCAATGTTTTTTGGTAGTTTTGACGGGGTTTTTTAACGGATCGAGTAACTGAGTGTTGATGCACAAATGGCAGGTCAGGACATACAAAACATATATACATCATGGGTCTAGGACTTATGGTTGCTGAGATCTAGGGTGATGACAGACGGACGGACAAAACGGGTGCAATAGCGCATTCGACTTCTCGAAAATGCGCTAAAAATAAAAAAAAGATATTTCAATAATTTCAATTTTTTTGAGACAAACTATGATCCCTAAGGATAAAAACATTGCAAATAATTTTAATGTTGTAAGATATTAGATGATAATTGAAATAGTTAATTAAGATTTCCATACCCAAAAATGTTTTATGTGCTTTTAAATTCATAGTATACTTTTTAGAGAGATACTGATGTCATACAAATAATTTTGAACTTTGGGTAAAGGGGCCGTCCATAAATGACGTCACGCGATTTTGGCCGATTTTTACCCCCTCTCCACCCAACGTCACGCGTCGTCACAACATCGTAGACCCCCCCCCTCCAAAAGTAGGTCAAAAACTTTGACACCCCCCACTCTCCACAAAAAAAAAAAACAAACTAGTTTCTATTTGAAAATAAGTATGTTTCAAACCACTTTTATGTCATTTAAGTATTTATTTAGTGTCGATGTACATTGTAATATTGTAACACCCGTGAAGTTATGTAAAAGACATTGAATAAATTGTAAGCCAGTGATTCTCAAACTTTTTCGTGTCAGTCGACCGGCAAGAATTTTTCCTCTTCATTAGGTACCATTGCATTCTTTTCCAGTCTTGACATGATTTTCTCTGTACTGATTTGATAGCGAAATGAGCCCCTACACAGCTTAAAGCCCTATAAGATTAAGTATGAATTCGGCTTGTTTTATATATTACATTTTTTTTAAAAATATGTTTAGTTGCCAAGGCATAGCAAAACAGCTAAGGAACAATGCAGCGGTATTGGCAAAAAACATTTGATGTGATTAACCTTCGCGATTAAGCTCGCGAATGTGATTATTGATATTACAAGGCTCATTGCATTGTTGATATATCTAGAATATTAAGATACAAGACAATTCATCAAATTAATTTCGATCTTCTAATGACAGTTTTTAAAGGTATTTAATCAAACATTATCACATTGATATCACTTCTCATGTTTTCTAAAAATTATAAGTTATGCGCTGGAAGAGGAAAATTGCCAATACTGTACGAACCCCACATTTGTGAAGGAAAGTAGGGTGTCATGTTATGCGTTGCAAAATACAGTAATTCTTGCAAGTTGAGGACTGAAAAAATACTATGACATTATTAAAATATCCAATATTATCGTAACTTTTTACTCCGAAGCTCACAAGTTGTTTTTTTTCCAATTCTTATTTAAAAATAATATTTTTAAAATGTTATCTTTTAATCCCTCAATTGACTGACAGTCATCCCGTAAGAAAGAGGTCGGCGAAGAGGGGTAAATTACCTCGTATGTGGTCAAAAGGGTATTTTGGGGGGTAATGCAGACTCATTTGGGATTTATAACATCCACTACACTCCACTAGATATATTCAAATACGTCATATGTACGCGTACACTTAAAACATATGCCCACTTATGAACCGGTTCCTTCCAGAAAAAGCATTTGTTTAATTTGTCATCTATGTAGATTTCTTATTTACGTACATATCCGAAGACACCCAAATCCAACCTACTTTCATTTATATTGACACGAGTGACAATAATCCTAATCTGACCGTAGCAAGTATCCTTTCTGTTATATTTAAAACTAATGCCTTAAAGACTGTGTTCAAAAGAAAGTTGTTTTGTGCTCCTCTCGAATTGCGATGGCGAGAATTTGATGCATTCAATAAAGTTAATGAATCTGTTTGACTAATTTTAAATGGACACATTTATCATTATCATTATATTTAGAATGGTCAGAGGCGTTTGACCAAAAACCAATCGAAACATTATATAAAACTTAAAACGTTTTTAATTGTATCAAATAGATTCCCCTCAGCCCCACCAACCCCCAAAAGGAATACTTCGTGTCGTTTTGACTTAAAATATATACATATAATCCTGTTCAGATATTTTTAGACACTTGTCCTGTTTTTAAAACTCACAAGTTGCAGTTTCAAAAGGGGGGGGGGGATAACCAACCCAAAAAAAAAGTTTGCAGACGCCTGCCGCGAGTGAACCAAGCGAGGCTGCGGTTACATAACAAACGCTTTGAAGTCAACATCAAACGACGTAGGGTAACAATTTGGTATGTTCTCTTGTGGGTTCTAAAATTTAAGAATTATAATTGTATTTTATTTTCATGGCTGATGACCTATTGACGGGCACTTTGAGAAGCACTGAATAAAAAAGTCATAAAATAAATTTTAAAGGACCAAATATTTCAGTGGAAGTTTTATTTAAAGTTACCGTTTCGATATGCCGTAACATTTCTTCAACCCCCCTCCATCCACCACGTCACGCAACGTCACAAAGTGAGACCCCTCCCCCCTCCCTTAGGTGCGTGACGTCATTTATGGACGGTCCAACAGACATTTACCGCTATAAAACAGCCATCTTCTTCACAATAAAATACACAAAACACTTATTAAAATTGAAAACTTAAAAAAAAATATTATTTTTCTAATCAACTTTATTTTTCTGCTGTACAAATAGTTTTTTCTCTTGCTATTTAATAATCTCCAAATTATTTCAATAAACATCTAGCATTTTAGAAAATACAGTCACGTCTATGTCAAAATTTTCTAATGGCTTTTCAAACGACTCATATTACAGTACATAAAAATAATGATGGAATTCATTCATTAATTATGACATTACAAGACACCTTAAATTACTTAGCTTAACCATTTGACAGCAGTGGCAAATAACTGATTGATTGATTCTTTTTGTAAATGGTAATAGGAAGCTAAAGATACACTTTAAAACAATAAAACATATTTTTTCTCCCAAGGGTAACGTGATTATATAATACTTAAAACCTATACATATGTGACCTTAAATTAATCTGATAAATCAGACAGTTTTGTTTTTTTTTTTTTTGAAAAAAAAATTGTGTAATATCTAGTTAAATTCATCAGCCTTGCTTTCCTATGGTATTTAAATCAATGATTCCGTCAATAGAATTACCCATTCACAGTCCTTAAAAAAATTAAAGTTAATAAAACTTTATTTTGCCATTTAGAAATATTTTATCAACACATTCAATTCAACTTGATTAAAAAGCCAAATTTTTTTTTTGCATGTTTTTTTTTTATTGCCACAAGCTTTGTAATTTCTCAGAGAATTTGACCACTAAAACAATTTATGGTATTTCGTGAAATCTTAGTAATAAGATTCCAGAAAGTTTAAAACATATTTGTACATTTCAAAGCAATTTTATTAATCCATTTATTCAATATATATCTCATGATCATAAAATATAGAAAATAATTCTGATTTAAAGATAAGAAACGAGAGAAAAAATCAGGTACTAATTTGTTTATGATCTACTAATAAAATATGTTTTCCGTATTAGTAAGTAGATATACATTACGTTTCTCATATTGCACATCAATATAATTCTGAATTCAGCCAAATTTTGTCAGATTTAAAAAAATAATTGTTCATAACAAAACTAATTTTAAACATCAAGGCACTTGAGGTGCACTAATATTTAAAAGATGATATTTCAAAAAAGGTTGTAACTAGGATATTATAATAAATGTTGACTATTGTTAAATATAGAGAAAAAAATTCTTTCAGCTATTTAAATGGAAGTTCTATTCATAGCCTTTGGGAATTTCCAATTTTATCTGTCAATTTTCCTTCCTTGTCTCATCACATCTTGTGTGCAGTATATTTATAAAACAAAGGTAATTTTTTTGTAAATGTGTTTTTTAATTAGAATTTTGTTGCTTTTTATTAGCCAAAAGGCTTTCTAAAAGCATAATTTATCTGTGAGCCTTGCGAGCAGCATGCGGTTTTTACTCTGTATTTAAATTGGGCCACATTTGAAATCGTAATATACTGTTTTCTCTGTACAACACACACTGTCAAAATGTTCATCCTAAAAACCCCTCTTTATAATGTAGCACCAAGGTAACTTGAACAAAAACAAAAGCAATGAAGAACAAATAAATTTAGTTACACTGTTACCATTTGCACAGAAGTTGAACCCGGGCGAATCCATTAATGGGACGATCTTTTCCAAGACAAGGGTTATTGATTTATCAAAGGTGATCAAAGGGAAATAATTGATAGAAGAAATAAAAAAAGTGTCCATATTCCAAAAGGAACATTTTTTATTAGGACAAGAATTTCCCACTTCAGACTAAACTAATTAATTCTTTCCCAGCATGCTAAAAGACATTGTAATCATTTATAAAATCTCACATAAATAGCATTGATTTGCTTTATTAATATTAATTTTTGACATAGCTTCAGAAGATTTCAATTGAGATACTT
>MUZC01001161.1:0-48162 GCA_002072015.1 Radix auricularia | reverse complement strand
CAAAGTGGTAAAAATTTTCATATTTTTTGTTGTTGTTGTTATTAAATAATATCTCACTACTAATATTTATTATTTCAAGTAAGAATTTATATCGATGTATTAAATATATAAATAGAAAATTACATTTAAAATATTGTAATTACATTTAGTGGACGAAAGAAATGAAACTTTAAATATTTTTTTTTTAAATCTATTTTTATGAATCAATATAAAAATATTACTTGTACCCATTGGTAAATGTATTATTCTACTTATTGTGAAATATTAAAGTTGAAGAAATAAAAGGTAATACCGGTGTTTGACCTAAGAATTATTTTAAGTTAAACTCATATAAGGCTATAAATATTATTTTAAGTGAATTGTGTATAATTTCAGCTAATTAAACAATTTTTAGATTACTAAAATGACCAGCAAGAATCAAGGTAATTCGAGATTTATCAAATTCATCAAACATCAGATGAACACACTTAAAGAAGAGAGAAATAATGTCTATACGGCTTAAGATGAGTATATAAATCAGGTATCGATACTTTTAGCCAGTAGACAAATTGTGCTAAAATAATTACAATCCTTAGAGACCGTAACAAAACGACAATAAACTCGGATACCAAAACAATTGTATTAGGTGTATTTGATGACACTTACTAAATAACTTACATAATTCTTTTCAATTAAAATGTTGACTTAAAGTAGCGATAAAATATTATATTGACTTGATTATCATTGCGTATATCTTACACCAGGTACAGAGGGAGGTAGATGGCTTTGTAAGTGGAAGTGACGGCAAGCAGGCAACTTATAAAGAGATTTCAAACAGACTCCAACAAGCTATAATTTTTTTTATTGCAAGGTCTGAGGAATTGTCAGGTAATTAATTCATGTTTACAATTTTAAAAAAATAAATGAACGTTAATTTGTTTATCCCCTATCTAAGCTTGTTTAAATATTAGTTGTATTGATTTCAAATGTTAACTGACATTTGATTAACTATAGTTTTTATAATTTTATTTATATTATTATTATTTTTACTTTTATTTTTAATTTTATTGTACGTTTATTTGAATTTGAATAAAATTTTAATAAATTCGTAATTATTCCAAGTTCATTGAATATTTTTTCTGGTTTTATACAGAATGGAATTTTTTTTTCTCAAAAATTAAGATAAAATGTTATAAAATTTGGCCTAAAGTTAACTTTAAAGTGTATTTATTACTTTCGTTCTACTCATTAAGTTCTGATGGGTATTGAAAATAAATGTGATGAAAGCACAACTTCAGGGGAACATACTCCACAACCATCTAGTCCTTCTACAAGTAAGTATCGTCATATGAAAAGATACTTGTTTAGCATGGAAGGTCACAATAATTATGCTGAGTGAGGACAAAGCATAAAATTTATTACATTTCTTCAAGCGATTGTAAATATTTTGCTACTAATTTTTCTTCTTCCTCTTCTTTTTTTTTATTTATTATTTTATTTTTATTTATTTTTTAATTTTTTTTTGTTGCTATATCAATTTTTATTCAAATAATAGCAACAAATCCCTTCAAATAACGGAAATACCTGTAGGGTGACTTGTTAAATTCAAAGTAGAACATCATATCATTCACATCGGCTGACTCCAAAATGACAATGAAGCTTTGTCAGTCGTCGTTTGAACCAGAGGCTATGTCCAGAGCCCCAACCGCCCCTCCCACACTGTTGATTGTTCAAACAACATCACCACCACTGCGGTCTTTCGGGAGACCATTCCTCCCTCCACCACGGTTTGTCGAGGGACCCTACCTCCCTCCAATATGGTCTGTCAGGAGACCCTTCTTCCATCCACCACAGCTTGTCAAGGACCCTACCTCCCTTCATCACAGCTTGTCGAGCTATATAACACCTCCCTCCACCACAATTTGTCAATTGACTCTACCTCACTCAAACACAGATTTGTCGAGAGACCCTACCTCCCTTCACCACAGATTGTCGAGAGACCCTATCTCCCTCCACCACAGATTGTCGAGAGACCCTACCTCCCTCCACCACAGATTGTCAAGAGACCCTACCTACCTCCATCAAAGATTGTCGACAGACCCTACCTCCCTTCACCACAGATTGTCGAGAGACCCTACCTCCCTCCACCACAGATTGTCGAGAGACCCTACCCCCCTCCATCACAGATTGTCAAGAGACCCTACCTCCCTCCACCACAGATTGTCGACAGACCCTACCTCCCTCCACCACAGATTGTCGAGAGACCCTACCTCCCTCCACCACAGATTGTCGAGAGACCCTACCTCCCTCCACCACAGATTGTCAAGAGACCCTACCTCCCTCCACCACAGATTGTCGAGAGACCCTACCTCCCTCCACCACAGGTTGTCGAGAGACCCTACCTCCCTTCACCACAGATTGTCGATAGACCCTACCTCCCTTCACCACAGATTGTCGAGAGACCCTACCTCCCTCCACTAAAGTTTGTCAAGAGAACCTACCTCCCTCCACCACGATTTGTCGAGAGACCCTACCTCCCTCCACCACAGTTTGTCAAGAGACCCTACCTCGCTCCACCACAGATTGTTGAGAGACCCTAACTCCCTCCACCACGATATGTCGAGAGACCCTAACTCCCTCCACCACGATATGTCGAGAGACCCTACCTCCCTCCACCACGATATGTCGAGAGACCCTACCTCCCTCCACCACGGTCTATTGAGAGACCCTACCTCCCTCCACCACGGTCTATTGAGAGACCCTACCTTCATCCACCCCGATATGTTGAGAGACATTACCTCCCTCCACCACGATTTATCTAGAGACCCTACTTCCCTCCACTACGATTTGTCGATGGACCCTATCTCCCTCCACCAAGATTTGTCGAGAGACCCTATCTCCCTTCACCACAGATTGTCGACAGACCCTACCTCCCTTCACCACAGATTGTCGAGAGACCCTACCTCTCTCCACCACAGATTGTCGAGAGACCCTACCTCCCTCCACCACAGATTGTCGAGAGACCCTACCTACCTCCGTCACAGTTTGTCGATAGACACTACCTCCCTCCACCACGAGTTTTTGAGAAAAAGCCATAATTGTACATAACGTTAAAAGTAACAGAAGTTATTATGTCTTTTGTTAAAATAAAAAACCTGATAAAATATGTTTCTGAATATAAATCCCATCGCCAACCGCTCAAAATAAAGTATTTGAAAAAATAATTCACTAAAAGCAACTCTTTTAAACGTTCGCGTAAATTTGATCAATGTGGAAATGAGATGCAATTGTAACCGCTAGTGATTTGCTGTAAGAGTCTGCAGGAGTTAGAAGGGCCCATCGCTATCGAGGACCGCACTTTTATTATGAAGGGATAGTAACATTTACAAAACAGTCAGTTAACACTGAACGTGATTAGGGCATGTTATCAGGGTAAAATATGACTGAATATTATATTTGTCTGTTTTAGTTAAAGATGACCATTTTCATCGAATTGGCAACGTGTTTTAAAAGCTTGGTGAATACTTTTGGAGGGTTATTAGACCTAATATTGCCCGAAAGTGGCGTCCATTTTAGAATGCCATCGAGAGGGTCTAGAGCACGGTCCTTCCTGGCATGTCATCTTGACTGGAAAGACTTATGTTTTATATATTATTATTACACAATTTTTAAAACATTGCCTTACTTGTTTAAGTGACACAGATAAACAAATCATTATGTTTTCAATACACTTACAGTTGCTGTAGTAGGATGTAGTTCTTCTCAAAGTATGGCAATGGGAGTAACCACGGTTGAAGAAACTCTACTCTCACTCAAACGGACAATGGAGCAACTTCAAGAAAAACAAGAACATTTTGATAAAACATTAAAAGATAATTCAACTAAACAAGAACATTTTGATAAAACTTTAACAGATATCTCAACACAACAAGAAAACTTTAATAAAGAAATTGAAATATTGACCAAGTCAAATTTAAGATCTCAGAAAAAGTTAAAAGAGAGACTAATAACAGTTGAGAAGACAAGCCAAGAATCATCCACAACTGTTGATAACTTGAATACAGTTTTTTGTGTTAACATTGATGCGAGGGTTAACAGACTAGAAGAGGAAAACAAGCCTGTCAATGCCTCAATGAACGAATTCAATAAACAGATTAGCTCCCTTAGATCTTGTAGTAATGACGTCATTACGTCTACACAAGAATTGTCAAAGAGAGTCGAGAGTACAGATCAACATTATAATCAAGTGTCTGATAAATTAAATCAACTGGAAATCTCCCTTATTCTCTTGTCATCTCAGTACAAAGAACAGTTAGAACATGTTTGTAGTGTCGAGAGGTAGCGCTCTCGACTGTCATACCGATGGTCACGAGTTCGAATCCACACGAAGGTGAGGATTTGTTCTCGGGGCCTGAGGAGTCCCCGAGTCACCCAGCTCCGAATGGGTACCTAACTAGACAATAGTTAGGCGGCTGGGGTAATGCGTGGAACCCCTATAGCCGTGGCCTGTGACCGCTGCATCACTTGCCAACAGATCATCTCTCATGGTCTGTGGACGCAATTATCTTCTGCATAGAAGGAGCGTCTGTATATCTAAGATAAGATAAGTGTCAATAAGGAGAAAATTGACGACTTTGTAAGTATATTTTTTCCTTTAAATTATTACCCAGTAAAATATTATTCATGAAGAGATCAACAATCCCTTGTGTTACTTTTTAATAATCATTACTCCGGCTTGTGTCTTTGATTATTAATTATGTTCAGATTTATGTTGAATCGTTCAAATATTATCAAATTTATCCAAGTTTTAGTTCACACATAGTAAAAAAGCGTTTTTAAAAATAATAGATAGATATGAAATTTGATTTTTGTTTTGTTAACTGTCATCTTGTAAGGAAACAAGGGCATGAAAAATGTAATTTCATTTCTTCTTAAAAATATTTATTTAAATACTTGTTTATCAAATATCTAATGTCATTTTAGTGTGTAGCAACGTAATGATTTATTCTCTTCTTCATTTTATACTATCTTATCACTCACTGCAGTCCTTATCATCTTGACAAAACTATTCCCTGAAAAAGCAAACCTACGTTTCACAAAGCTCAGTCTTTTAGGTCAAGCGTTCAGGCAGCATCTTCAATCAGGTCTAAAGTTCACACACACACACACACATCAAATTGGTCAAAAGTTCACACAGCTTAGTAAGATCGGTCAAACGATCACAAAACTCAGTCAGCTAGGTGATTTGATCAAACAGCTAATTCAATTAGATTAATCGTTCACACAACTCAGTTAATTAGGTCACACTTTAAGTCAACAACAATTTTCTGGTTTGTGTAGTTTAATTTAAGAATTTTGGGGTTTTAAATATTAAAGAAATCAAAATAGAAACAGGACGTTCTATTGAATAAAGGTTTAGTGTGTTCTGTTAATTTGTAATTTATTGATCATTTTTAAAGATACTTTGAGAGAGTCCTATAATAAAATTAATTTATTTAAGTGCTACTTAAGTTGATAGCTTAAACAGTAAAATTATTATTTGATATTTTGTGTTAATTAACATGTAAAAATATGTTCATATTTCAAAAGATTGGTACCGTATGTCAACTACCATGTCTATATGTTAATATTTCAAAAGATTGGTACCGTATGTCAACTACCATGTCTTTATGTTCATATTTCAAAAGATTGGTACCGTATGTCAAATAAAATGTCTATATGTTCATATTTCAAAGATTGGTACCGTATGTCAACTACTAGCCAAGAAACTGAATCCGTTGGAAAAGTCAAATGAGACATTGAAGAAGACACTCAACAGCAGGAATAATCTTTCAAAGGTAATTTAAAATGCTACGTAAAGTAGAAAACGAAATCGTAAATGTATATATATATATATATAAAAATGAAAACAATTTTGTAAATTTCTTCAATTTTGTTGAATTTTATTCACTCTAATAAATTACAGGTAAATTTTGGTGACACATATCTTTAAATAAGAAAATCATTTTTTAAAGTACTGACTTTTTTCATATTCCACTTAACATGTTACAGGTAGAGGACATTGAACTTCGAATGGCTAAACTGGCGGACGTAGTCAAAGATATTGGTAATAATATATTTTATAAACAAATAAACTCTTTTCATCTTCGAGGTAAACGGTGGTTAGGAGTTGTGGTAATGGTTGAATTCAGCCAATCAAAGATAAATTAATACAACCCTCAGATATACATAAGGATAAAAACACCTTTCTTATCCCGTATGCAAGAACAAACAAATTCCGGTATTCGGGGGTGGTGTCGGTTGCCTGAAGAAACCAGGTAAGCCAACACTTTATCATCATTTAAAACCAACATGTCTATCGGTTAAAGTACAGATCTATAACATATATACTATAGTTGCGTTGTTTAGGGAAGCAGGTATACAATTGCTTTGTGTCTTATGTCTCTTCACTGTAGATATATATACATTTTTTTATTTTTTGTTAAGAGGTTTTGTGGAACAGGATTTTGTCACTTTAGGACATTTATTCGTAGTGGAGCAATAACTTTCGTTTATAAGTCCATGGTCTCATATAGTGAAACAGAAACAATCTGAGAATTTAAAAAAAAAATAATAATTTAAACAAATTGTGAATTCGTTCTTAAACATTGATTAAAAATCAACAACGTGTACTTACTAAGATACATTACCGAAATCCCTCTATTCGCCTTGGTCAGGAACATTAATAAAAAAAAAAAGTTACATTTATATAAATATAAACGATGCAACAAATAACAAAGAATGAACAATACACACGTTAGTTAATTCTAACAGTGAAATATAACACAAATATAACTTAATAAAAACACTCAGATAGCTCATAGTGATGAAAACAAAATTCTTTTAAGCAAGAAAAGCACATACAATTTATTGTTCTGACCTCTTGGAATCGAGACGTGTATGTGATCTAATCAAGAAAACCACACTCATCTAGGATTTAAAGTTATAATAAACGTAAGACTAGACTTAAGCCAATGATAAGCTTAAGGTGCAATATTCTTTTGCATAGAAGTTGCGTATTTAAAAGATGATATAAGATACAATAATTGAAACAAATTGTATTTCTTATAGACTATTTAAAATTTCACGATTTTAAAAACAATTTTTTATTTAAAAATATATTAAAATATTAATCGAATTATTATAACTTTTATTAAATACATTAAATGTTGCTTTCTTCTTTGTAAATAATAGGGAAATGTTTTCTCCTTCTTCCGCAGGATTAAAATGCAGTCATCCCAATGTTGGATTTAATAAGACTGTGTTAACTATGGTTGCAAACACTAAAAGTGTTGTTAATTTTTCTAGATGTTTTAGGCTAAACCCTTGTTTAATGAAAGGAGTCCCTCTGGACCGAGCTAAAAGTATCTCTGAATCAAACTACGGGGAACACTTTGATATATCGATTGGTATATTTACCTCCCCCTTCAAAGGCTTTTATTTAATCAGCGTGAGCACAAAACCGACTGAAAATAACAAAGGTATTTATGTCAATTGCTATCTGAGAGCAACATCTCAAGGAAATGATGATCAATCAATTAAAATTTGTTTACTCAGAGAGAACTCATCGATAACGCGTTGCATTGAGCTGGAGGTAGGAGACAAGTTATATCTGAACGCATATACTACATATAAGGAAGATAAGACGTTGGTAGATATTAACTTCTCTTGCTGTATGATAAACGGATGACGATATTTCAAGATATCGATTTTAAAAAAAACTATTATATGCATTATTAATTTCCTAGAGTATGTATATAAAAAATATGTGTGAAATTGTAAATGCAATTTAGGACACCTACAAAAAAATTACATTTAAAAAATAAATAAATATATATTATGTAAACTTTCTCAAATGAAAGAAAGTATCGTTTACCAACTCTACCAACCTACATGCACCCCAACTTGTCATGCCGCTTCAATAGTCTCAACAGTTATAGTAAACTCCTAAGAGTACCTAAAATATAAAACGTTACCTTGTCATAAATTTGTGCGCTTTATTGTCTTAAGTAGTCATATACCAAAAATGGGAAGTGTTATTCATTAATTGTGTGCCTTTAATATGAAGTAAATTTATTATTTTTGTTAAGTTTTTTTCACTAACAACAATATCAGAAGTATAACTGACATGGAAATTACATAAATTCTCTCTTGATCTTTACCATTCTTCATTTATTTTTTTTTATTGTCTTGTAAAATATTTTTGTGTTTGTAAGTTCTTAGACATGCTAGGGTTAGAGTGTTGCCAGACTGTGTAAAATTGAAGTCCCTCTTTCTTAAAAGATTATAGCCTAAATAAGGGGATGCCACACCTAGAGAAACAGAGAGACATTTTAAAATATATAAATACATTTCAGAGCCAATTTGAGGCATTGTGTGTTTAAAACCTTCATTGGAAATCTTCCAATAATCCTTATCGAATATTTTTCATAAACTGTACGCCTGTACGCGTGCCACCAAAGAAAACAGAGAATTCGCATGTGGTAGTCGAGCCAAACTTTGGCCGCCATTTGGTAGAGATTTTTGTGTGTTTATTAAATAAGAAGAACGTTGGAAAAAGTTGAAAAGGAGTGCACGCCGATGCACAATGAGACAAGTGTGGAAGACACCTAATGTATAAATGAGATTGAGTTTTGCTTTTCACCGATTGTACTATAAATGTTATTAAATGCTCTTATGAGAAATATTTTAAATGAAATTATTTTTTTTGGTTGATATCTCGAAGGATTAGTGACATTGCACGAGATGTTTTGTATTTTGTTGAAAATATATACCTGTTAAAATTTCAGGATATAAATTTTAATCTGTTTTTAAGAGTCAGCAAAACATGAAATTCTTTGGGCAAAAGATTGACTGACATGCTTAATTTGGAAGAAGTTGTCAATTTGTATGTCCTATGAAAACTTTTACACCTCTTAAATATTTGTCACAAAAATATGTTGTTTTTTTTAAAATTGCCTATTCCGTAAAAAATTAATTATTTAAAAATCTTGTAGATCTATCATTTAAAATGTTATTTCTTGAAGAAAAAAAAACGATGTTTACAACTATTTGTGCCAGAAAACAATTGTTACTAAAGATTGGTATCCAGTGAATTAGATTGGTTTCTGATTAACTTTATCTTTTCCGTTCATCCGAATGTCCCCACTTTTCTAAATACTTCATGTAGTTAAAAGTTGTACACACTTAGCAAAATCGCAGATGTTATAGGTAGGCTATCAATGAATTTAATTATCCTTGAGTGCCCTTCCCCGTTGCATCATGTATTCGTCGGGCAATGTGTTGTTGATTAGTGGATTTCTTAATATGATTTCACTCCATGATGGAATTTTTTTTTTTTAAATAACCCTTTTTCTCACAGAGAAATTTCGTTTTTTCTTGGAATCCTGTTGTCCGATAAGAATCCGCTTCCTTACTAAATCTTCGACACAAGTAAGGACCAAACAGTTGAATCATACAAACAGTAGTTGGTTCTTTTTGAGAGGAAATGTGGGGTAACATTATAGAAAAGTGACAAATTAAGTAATTTAATATTTTCAGAGTTAAACATTTTGCACAGAATAACTTTATGTAGTTGTTAATTATTATCGTTAAACCAAAATTTATTGAGAATATTTTTAACAAATTCACTCAAGTAAACTATAACGTATATATGTTTTGATGTTAACCAATTCCTTTGTTAATGATGGGAGAATTATAACACACTGTAGCATTTTTTATAAAAGAAAATTGAAATGCTCAAACGCTTTTCGCTAAGATCGCACTACAAGAAAAGGTAAACAAAT
Source organism: Radix auricularia (assembly GCA_002072015.1). Classification (NCBI taxonomy): domain Eukaryota; kingdom Metazoa; phylum Mollusca; class Gastropoda; family Lymnaeidae; genus Radix; species Radix auricularia. The sequence continues at coordinate 38,359 of MUZC01001161.1, read as the reverse complement.
TCAATGAGTCAAACTTTAAGTTATTTTAGATTCTAATGACTACAACTGGGTTAAACTTTGGGGCAGGATTGCAGCCGACGGACTTGAATAAATGATTCCATTCAAATGTTGATCAGCTAAAGTTTTTTGTTTATTCTTCCAAATTTAAAATATTAACGTTATAAATAATAGTAGATGCAACCCGCGACGTAGCATAAGCCGCAGACTTGTTCATAGATAGTGCAAAATAAAAAAAAAATTAAAAATTAAAAATAAAAAAAACAAATAAAAAAAAGCACAAATAAGAAACGAACAAAGAACATCAGTAGGTGGACCTTTGACGCACTGGTGATCGCTAGAATTACCCAATGTAGTTTTTGTTACAATCCCCTCAATGAACTTAGGATCATTCATCAAGTTCATTAGCACACAACTTATGTATGTCCTGATGTCCTGATTTTTTTTTGTGAATTACATATACAGATGTATATCAAGTTAAAACATTCAAGTGTTTACTACAAAAAGAAGAAATTAGGAGATATTAAATTATGAAATGAATGTGATAATTTTGCATGAATTTTTTATATAAAATTTTATAAATTAGGTTCAAGGTAGCACACGAAGAAAGTATTAATGATTCTACTTTTAACCAACACAGAGGATTCAGCATTAAAAATTCGGCTCATTTGTCTTGGACCTAGAATGTAGAGCTGATTTTGTTGTTGTTTTTTAATTACTTTATTGGGTTTGTATTAATGTGTAATTAGTAATTGAAAATAGAAAACAAAATAAAACAACAAATATTTAACTTTTAAAATGTGCAAATTTTAAACTTACAACTTTATAAATATTGCCCAACTCTAAAGAACATATATTTTCTTGCTAACTTTTGTTCTCTATTATATATTTCCACAATGTCGAATGAAGGTAACTCTAAAGTAAATGGATGTACCATCCAGAGTCTAGAGGATACTGCACAAGCATTAAACCTCAATAATGCCACGAAATTGTATGTCTTTCAAAAGGGATAAATTATAACTCCAATATTTATTTTACCGCAATGGCGTTAACAACATAGTTATTAATCCGATTTCAAAAGTTTGAATCATTTGTGATTTTTTAAGATCTAATTGTTTGTTAAAACATATTTCGTGGTATATAACTGTAAACTTTGTTTAAACATTACCGTATACATGCTAGAAAATTACAAAGATTTATAATGTAGAGACATAAGGGAAGAAGGAGGGATAGGTAGCCACACATTTTGTGAATGATACAACCGCATTTTTAAAAAAAACAACAACATATTTATGACAAAGTTTTTTAAAAATCTCTGTTGGGCTTTGCACCAATTGGCTCTTTAGTGGTTAATTTAAGGAAGAAATGATCTTGGGATTTGTTGCAATTTTAAATGAATTAACATCTACCTTTAACTCTTCATTCTCTCTAACAATTAAACCACTATTAAGATTTACATAATAATTGAGATTAAACATAAATCTACACACATCCTTCCGTAAACTGTTTTCAAATTTATTGTATAGTTCTCTGTAGAGTTTAATTTGACAAGCGTGTAAAAATAAATGGGAACAGTTACAAGAGCAAGTATTGAAAAGACAAAAAACATCATAAAACAAAATGTATGATGTGGTGTATTATTAGTGTACTTCTTTACGAAGGCGGGCAGAACGGGTATTTTTTTACAATTTCATTGAAGATGGATGTACAGAAGTTAGCACATAAAACATAAGTAAAATCGTTTTTCAAATGCTATATTATGAATAAAGAGTTATTTTAAATAATAAACTATAAAAGAAATCAATATCAACTTTTAATATGACCATATAAATATTTTCAAAATTAGTCAAACGTTATAGTTTATTTTTTTAATCTTCATTTTATTTGAGAAGTTTAATTTTTAAAAACACAAATTTCCCATAATTGCAAATTTGTTGAGAAAAACTATAATCCCTATGGCAATAGGTTAAAAACACTTCAAATACTTTGACTAATTTAAGATATTTGATAATGATTGAAATAATTACTTACGATTTCCATACTCACATTTCTTTGATGTGTTTTAAATTCATAGCATGCTTGAAAGAGAGATACGGATGTCATATAAATAATTTTGAACTTTGAGTAAAGAAGATGACCTTGATAAAACACAATAAAAACTGCATCAAGCATTCGTTAAAATTAAAAACTAAAAAAAAACCTTATATTTTTCTTCTCCTAATCAACTTGGTTTCTCTGCTGTGAAAATAATTTTATTGCTCTTTAATGATCCTCAAATAATCGCAAAAATCATCTCGCATGTTAGAAAATACAGAAACGTCTATGTCAAAAGTTGGCTTTTCAAATGACTCATAATATTACAGTAGATATATAAAATTGTTGATGAAATTCATTTATCAAATTTTGACAATGCAAGACACTCTAAATGACTTAGCTCAGGGTTTCCAAAGTCTGGCCCGCGGGCCAAAACCGGCCCGTGAAGTAATTTTTACTGGCCCGCGGCCTCATCTGAAATAATTAATTAACTAACGTTTTTTTTTAAAAAAAAACATTAAATATAAGAAAAGTCGACAAGTTTTACCGTTTTGAGTACGTCAAAGGATGGCAAAACTCGATATCATTGAATTGTTTACCAATTACTAGACTTTAGTCTTAAAGACCGACAAGGGAACACATGTATTTGGTTGTGTTTGTTCTGCTGTCTATGACGTTAAATTACCAAGTAAACAATATCATTTTTATTACTGATGGCTATCGCCATGACTTGTGAACACAGTTGACTAGCAAAACTTGTCTGTAACAAAGTCAGCTTAGTCAGGCTGGCAAAGTTTGTAAACTTTCCTGTATCATTCATAAAGAAGTTCTTTGTGCTAAACACCTTTCCTGTGATCGTGTCCTTAAGCCAGTGATAAAGGATATGAACTCTATTCGCTCTAAAACCCTGTTTTACAGCCATTTTTAGCAGTGTTTTCTTGACATCCAGAGAGAATAAAAAGATGATGTGTATCACGATGATATAAGATGGTTTAGACGTGGGGAAAGCACTTCAGCGCGTCTACACATTAAAAAAGAAATTGGGCAGTACATGGAAGATAAGGAAAAACAAATTCCAGAACTATCTGATCCTGCTTGTCTTGCAAATATAACATTTTTGGTTGATGAGAAAATCCATATAAACCTTCTTAACACAATTTTCCAAGGGCACAATGCAGTGGTAAGCAAATTATATTCACATATCAAGGACTTTGGGAAAAAGCTGTAACTTTTTCAAAGGCAACTTTTAAAAATGTAGCCTAATACCACACATTTCCCCTCACTGCAGGATATCATGACAAGTTTACCAGAAAGAAGCTTCAATTAGCAAATGCATAGATATGTTGCATATATCACATCCTTGGCTGATGAATTTCAAAGACGCTTTTATGACTTAATAACTATTGAAAAGATAAACTTGGTTGTTTTTGTTAAATCTTCATATTTCTCTGTAGATTTTGATAATACTGCAGGCAATATGCAGCTGGAATTCATTGAGCTGCAAACTGATGCTGAGTGTCGCAGCAGACAATTTCTTCTCTTTGACTTTTAGAGTAAGCTTCATGGTTAAAGAGAGATTAAAAGGAATTCGAACATTTGTTTTTAAAAAAATGCTTAGCATGTCTGGCTCGACATACTTGTGTAAGCAGACATTTTCAGTTATGAATTTTAACAAGATCTTTGTGAGGACGAGAATAAGTGACTTTCAACTACGTGATATCATACATATCAAAACCATGGAATTTGAGCCTGGCCTCACCACTTACTGCATTCAAGATCTCAGTTTCACCATTCACATTAAAATTTACAATAAAAACTCATCATACTATGTCATTTTTTAAAAACATTATTTTAACCCAGTCCGCCAATATCTTTGAATAAAGGAATATGGCCCGCCGTGCAAAAAGTTTGGACACCCCTGACTTAGCTCGACCTTCCGTGGCAGCTATGGCAAATAACTTATTGATGGATTTTATAGTAAATGGTAAACGAAAGCTAAAAATAAATAAATTTGTCTCCCAAGTGAAAAGTGTTTTTTTAATGTTAAAAACCTGTACATTTGTGACATTAAATTAACCTTGAATAGACAGTTCTTTTTTTGATGATGCAATTAAAACGTTTTAAAGACAACAAACAGGCAAATTTTTACAGGGTTAGGAACTTAAAAAGCATTGGGAAGTGCGTGACATACTCCACAGAGTATTGTTATTTAGTTAAGTTTATATTTATTTAATATTTGATCTATTAAATTTTAAATTTTAGCTCTAAATAGAATATCTATTAAATTTTCTGTATACAGGTGTTTGTTAATTATTACATTCCGTCTGCACTGCCAAATGTGCTGTCTGTATTCTGCCATCAGATGTAAGCTGATGACATGTTGGGTTGTGTTGTGGGATCTAAGGATTATGTTCAAGGAAATCGCTTTATATATATTTACTGGGTAAATCGTTTCCGCTTTTAATAGTAGTGCTAGTGTGGTTTTAGTTTGTTGCACACTGCCATGAGAAATTTTTGTTTAAATAATATTTAGCTTGTGTGTTATCTCGTAGGGTTAGTGAGACTACATGAGTTATTTGGTATAATGATGAGATATAAGCCCGTAAAATGAGGCATTTGTTCTTTTGATGACAAATAACTCAATTAAAGTGATTTGGCTAAAAAATTGAGTTACGCGCTGAATAGGGATTTAGGTTGAAAATTTTTCAATAGAAAAACCTTTACAATTCTTAGTTATTTTAACCAAATAATAAATTCCATTACACAAATAAAAAATCTTGTGATATTTGAAAAAATTATCATTTGACCAATGATCTTTATTTGTATTTCATGACAGTATAGCGTTGCCACGCTTGATTACATCGCCTATTTTGAAGTTTGATTTTTTTCCCCAATTTAACACGAAACGGAAAATGTAATTGGTTTGTAACCAGGTTAAGAAATAATATATTTCTTTAATCACAGTTTTCAAAATAAATTTGTATAACATCATTATGTCTTTTGTTGTCTTTTATTTGATCCACTCGTTTTAGTCAAAGAATGCAATCAGAGTTTCCGGTGGAACCACATTTGATGAAAAGTCATACATTCAGTTCACCACACTCAAATATTTTTTTAAAAGATGCAATAAAATATTTTTATTAAAAAAAAACGTTTAAAATAGTTTGAGTTTTCAAAGTTATTAACTTTACCAGTAACCATTTCTCCTTCGTAATGAAATGTAGCATTTTACATTAGTTCTCTCTTCCAGATGTCTATAAAATCTGAAAATTTAACCTAATTATTGACTAATCAAGTTGTTGTTTTTAAAAATATTTCTTATCTAACATAAGTGAACTCAAATTACATTTAATTTACTGTTAGGATCTTCATGATTTACTAATTTCTTGAAAATATTTTAATTTAATTAAAGTATTTTTTTAGGAATAAGTGAAGACAAATAAAATATGTCATAGGTTTTTGTGACCGTCTTTTGAAATGTGTCGTCCTTATCCTAGATTAAATAAAGCTACTTAATTAAAACATCCTTATTTAGACTGTTTTTAAAACTATTATTTTCCTCAACAATCTAACTCTCAAATGACGGGGAAAGACGGGCTGATATTTTATAGATACCATTCCAAAACCTTGTAGGCTAAATACTAAATGTATTGATGAAAACTAGTAGGCTCTTTTTCAAGTTGAAAAATTTCCGGTTTCATAGAATGAAAATGAAAGTTTATAATATTAGTTATGGGAATTTCCAATTTTACGTGTCCATTTTGTCATCATTGTCTTATCTCAGTGTTGTGTACTGTGTATTTTATTAAATCAAATTTTGGGCGGTAATAAATTTTTAAAATATACAATCGGGATTTTTTTCATAAGTATTTACCATAATTCTTTTAATAGAATATATTTTCTGTAATTTTATTGATATAGCTTTTTATGAATCCAATAGTCATCATATGAATTTAATATGATATCATATATTGTTGTTTTTTTAAAATAGTGTCCGGTTTTAAGTTTTATTTTAACAATAAAAAAACAGATTACTAAAATGTGATCAAGTCTGTTTGGTAAATGTGAGTACGTATATTAAAAAAAAATCGAAAGTAATGAACATAGTCATAGTCTGCGTATTTGAAAAAGGCGGGTTTTCTATCTTTATAGTAATCACAGTGACCCAGTTTCTAAAAATAATATAACTAAAACTTTAAGGGAGAAAATAATTACACATAAATGTAGGTCAGCATTAATATGTTTACAGAAATTTATTTAACCATTTATAATAACACAAGTTTCAAATTTTTATTATCAATAGCTATTATTAAAGATCAATATCTTGTAACTCTTTTTTAAGAGTATAGATGAGATCCGATTGTTCACTTGTATTGAAGATCACTTAAGTTTTGACATCCGCAGTGTTTAATATGGAGTGACCCAACGGGTCTCGCGAAGTACCATTGGGAGTGTGTGTGTGTGTGTGTGTGTGTGTGTATTTGCCTCACTGATAATGTATCAGTGCATGTGTTTAATAAGAAAATGTTGTTTTAACTTACTAATTGGATTATATAAACTCTTGTAGATTTCCAAAATGGCCTCCAGTGCTGAAGCCTGCCAGATTTTTGAAAGTTCAGTCAGACAACAGCTTGAGTTTCTCCAAGGGAAGAGGGACACAATTAGCGTGGCGACAGAGAATTTCATCAACCGGGTATTTATATAATTATTTTATTACTTGAATCTCAAGATAACAAAATTGAAAGTTGCTTTATCCCGCATGTCTGAAAGAAATGACAAGTTGTCACATTTATAACAATGTAACCTCCAATAATCGCAGAATTGTTTCACATTACGTGAATAGTTTTTAATGGATTTTTAATGTTTGAAGAATTATTTTAGGGTTTACAAATGCTCATTTTTACACTCACCTTGCAGAAATGTATAATTAATTTTCCTGTAAAAATACATTTGGTAAGTTACAATAATTATTTCCATTTCAATATGAATCACGCAATCGCTCGAAAATAAACAATGTATTTACATAAAAATGTAATAAGCTAATTGCAAACTATGTAAAAAAATAAATAAGCCTGTTAAAATATTTTCTTCATTCAAGCTATTATGAGAAAGCTTTGCAAAAGTGTATACTTTTAGTTGTCAAACAGAATTAATGTAGTCTCAAACTAAATGCATTCACGATTTTCCGATTGTGTATTGCATGCATTAACAAGGCTTAGAGAAGATGGTAAACAAAAATTCTCAATAAATACATGCTTAACATTTCAACTGTCAACAATTTTTCTAGATCTTCGCTCATATTTCGCAAAAGAAAAATTCTTTATTTAAACAGTCTTCATTATACTTAAAAACTTTTATCAGTGTTTTATGCTAACGATGTGGTTGTGGGATGGGATGGGAATCTTTGCTTTCTCACATTTTATTGTCTTTCGGGCATCATCTCCAACCAAATGCTTTTACTTTATGCAAAACATCTTGGTCTTTATTGACTTTTTGAGTTTGTTTAGCTTTTTAAAATAAAAAGTGTATTTTACTATTTTTTTCAAACCCTATAAAAAAATAAAATTCTAAGAAATAAATATTGCTGTTTACTAAACAAATTGCAGAATTTAAAATTACTTGAAATAATTATAGAAAACTGGCATTTTTTTTTGGTTCTCATTACTGGTATTAATTATGTTAAATAAAATTTGTAAAAATATGCGTAGATCTATAATACAGAGTCTTTTATCAGGGTAGGCAGAAAAAAATTGATAATGTCATGTCTCTACTCAAAATGATTTGATCGCTTTGATTAGATGGAGGGGGTGTAGGTGTTGTAGAAATATAGAAACACCTCATTATAACTAATTATTAATAAATTCGCCGGTGTAAAAATTACACTTAAAAAAAACCCACCTTAGTAGAAGTTGATTTCTGATTGTAAATCACATTTAAAAATGTTTTCATTTTTATGACAAACTTACATTTGGTGTAATACACTAACGTAAGAAATTCAAAATAATTGTCTGTGTCTAAATAATTGTCAGATTCAAAAGGAGGTGGATAATTGGTTGACTGGAGGCAATGTGACTCAGCAAACATTTGAGGTTATATCTAACAGAATCCAACAGGCGACGACATTTTTCATATCAAAGGCAGTGGAGTTTTCAGGTAACAATTTTGACTGGCTAAAGGTACCCAAATGACACACACACAAAGACATATATATATATATACTAGTTCAAAAGCCTGCTGAAGCTGGCAGAACGAAATCCCACAGAAGGGATAACAAAGATATTATTAAATACTGCAATAGAAAAACCACGTGGCCTTAAATTGCCATGAAAATATTACGATATGAACAGAAATAACAAATAAATGTATGAAATATTGTAATAGAAAATAACACTGGGTTTCCAAGAACGTCATGTTTTCCAATGTCATCTAGTAGAGCATCCAGTTTAAGTTTGAAAAAGCGTGCGACCAAATCTGGATGAAATTCCATTGATTGGCCTTGTTGTAAATGGGGGACAATTTTAGGCCATTTTGGGTTGCATGTGATTGTAATGAAGAAGTCGGGTTTCCCGTAATTTCTAACAATCGCCATGGCAAATTGATAATTTTGGAGCATGTTCCTGGGGCTTCCCTGGAAGGATTAAGGAAGTATTAGTGGTTGGTCTGGCATAAGGCCTTGTTGTCTCGCTTCAGTTTGCAAGAAATCCATCAAGCCAGTGTACTTTTCTACCCTTAGTTTTGACTGATTTTGTCGCACAAAATTGAGTCTGTTTCCCTCAGTTTTGATGTAGCTATCCACAAAATATTGGAGGGCGAGTTTTCCAGCACTCAGGAAAGGATTAAATTCGTCTCTGATGGCAAATCGGTAGCCGTAATACTGAATTTGAGTGACTCTTGATCTGGGATTCGTGGGTGATGGCCGACGCAAGCTTCTTATACTCGTAGGATTATATTGAAGTTTAATATATGGTGTCAAGCTTTGTTCCCCATACGTGAATAACAACTGGTAGACCATGGGATCCAAGTTGGGGTCGAGAATGCTGATTCTTTGTGATTTACTTGCATGTGAAATTGCAGTGTATTATGATGTCCCGTTCAAGAGGAGGTTCTCCATCCGCATTTTGGCAGACGAAAGCCACTTCATTGGACCGTTCAGCATTGTAACGCCTTTGGTCATCGTTTCTATCATGAATGATGGCCAGTGACACAGTTGTAGGTAGTGTATTCCGTAAAGCTGCTTCCGCCAGACATTCTTGTTCCACTTCACACAGCATTTTGCATGCATCTGCAAATGGATTGTTGTCGGTCATGAATGAGCTCAGGAGCGCCATGAGATCGCGGTTGCATGTAGAGTTAGGTCGCATTTGCATCCTTTGTTCCGAAGCTTCATCAGGATCAAGAATATACAGCTGAGCTAATTGACGACGATCATCATTGTCAGGATGCAGAGCCACAGATCTGTGGTAAATCTGTCCGTGGATGCGAAAGCAGTAGGGCCCGTATCCGAGAGGAGGAGCGACTTTAGCACCCAGTGACGCAAATGCTAAGGCGCTATTAATAGACCTAATGTTGTCCATGAAGTTTTGGGAGTGCTCGTGTTCCCCCGTCATGAGCGTCATCAGTAAAGGTGATATGCGGATGGGATCTAACGTCACTTTTCCTTTCTGGCAGCACTTGGTAAATAATTTGTCCGCAGGATGTTCGCCAGGAAAATGTTTGGCACCGCAGAATGTGCACAGCAATTGTAAATTGCCACAGAAATGTTGCTGGACTTTGTCATTCATGAAGTCACTTCCGGTGGCTCCATCCAGATGAGGTGCAGGTACTTCCCGGAGTGTAGCTGACCGACGTCGTTTATTAGTGGCTGCTACTTCCCGTCTACGGGGCCGTTGTTCGGCGGTTGCACTTGCTCTTCAAATGCGATCTTGTTGGTTTCGCGTTTCTCGTCACCGGGATGCCCCCTCGTGTGTTTCTGTTCTTCTTCGATTCCTGTTATATTCGTTTCTGCGACGTTTTCTATCGGCAATTTCGGCTTTATCGAATGTTCTTTTTTCGAAGCATAGTTGTCTCTTGGCAACACGCGAAGGTTTGTACATTTGTGGAGTTGAAGAAGAAATAATAAAGCAATGCGAACGTGACATTGACGATGGGTACAGGCGTAGGCGAACAGTGTCATACCTTGAATGCGGCGCAGCAATGCAGTTGGCAGTGGGTCAAGAACCGCAGACCGACACACCGACATCAACCGGTTGGTGTTGACTTACATCATGATTTATAACGGAGACAAACACGCATAGGCTGGTGGCCGATGTTAGACTCGACACAAATGTGTGTTTGTGTGTACACAAATAATGACGTCACAGGTTCATGCGTTGTTTCGGTAATTGACGTTCTGAGCTAAAACAATGACTTCATCTAATTTTTAGCGCATTTTCGAGATGTCGAAATCGCTATTGCACCCGTTTTGTCCGTCCGTCCGTCCGTCCGTCATCACCCTTGATCACAGCATCCATAAGTCCTAGACCCATGATGTATATATGTTTTTTGTATGCCCTGACCTGCCATTTGTGCATCAACACTCAGTTACTCGATCCGTTTAAAAACCCCGTTAAAACTACCAAAAAATATTTCGAATCGAGAGGTAACACTAGCGCAGGGAACGGCCGCCATTGCCGGAAGTCGAATGCATAATTCTTCAAGCATTGAAGAGTGGTGCGAAAGGGTGCAAAAGAATTAGTTGTTTTTTTTTAAGTTGACGTCATTAGAATATGTGTAAAAGTTTAGAGAGTTTTACGTCATCATTTGTTGTGACTTGTAGTTGGATTAAAGAGAAAATACTTTTTTTTTTTAAATGTAAAGAAATGACTTTTAAATAAAAAAATGTCAGGTATATTCATTACACAAGAAAATTCATAAAAATATGTCTAAAATCTAAACACAATTACTGATAACTACATAATTCTGATATCTAACATAAGTACTGATACATAATACGAAAATGCGCTAACACGTCCTGAATTCCAATAGGTACCAGGCTTAACATGATTTTTTTTTTACGACGAGCATTTTAAATTTATTTAAACTAATTTTGCGCGCCTTTCGAGTGCCTTTGGACGGGGAGACACACGCATACTTAGGGCGATTGTGTATTAGATATATATATTAGTGACCAGTATTAGGAATCCCTTTTTGTACCCACCCACCCATTGTGACCCCGATCAAAAATTAGATCCCATTCTTTGTCAAATCCGTTTTCCCCATATGATTCCACATTTTCCTGAGATAACGAACTCCATTATAGACCCATTGGACCCCATTCAAAATATACATCTATTTCCTCTATAAAATACATATACTAAATGGGATCACCTAGCTCAGTATTATCATGTTATGGCCGTAAACGTATGTTCATAATCGTTGTTGTTTAAAAACAACCCAAATATGAACTATCGGTCAACAATAAATATCTCGTTTGAAAAGTTCTAGAAGAGTAGTGCAATAAATATCAAATTAAAAGTTCAATACCATGTTTCAATGTTGAGAAAAGACTTGAACAAAAAAAAACAACACATAAACTTCCGGTTCATTAAAATTACATTGTAATACTTGTTATTTAAGAATTAATCGAAATTGTAATTGTACTCGATATTCGACATTGAAGTAAACGATTTTAAATGGTTACAATTATTTTCGAAAAAGAAATTTAAAATATTTATTTTCTCTTTTTACAGGCCACTTTCGGTTCATAAAAATTATAATAATTATGAAAATTTGTATTCGATTTATTTGCATTTAATTTAAATAATTTTAAAATATCTCTTTCTATGTTGTGATTGAAGTAAATTTTAAAACCCCTCGAAAGTTTGACCTAGATAATGATGAATATATTAGCCAAAATTGTTCGAGATCAATCAACACATATAGAAACTTATGCGAGACAATTAAAAAGTGACACACCATAAGCAAAAAAAGTTTGATATATATTAGGGCTGTTATCGATTAAAATAAATTTAATCGTAAACTTTTTTAAAATTAGCGATTAATTAATCGATAATTTTGATAAAGCTTAAAATAAAGATTATGACGTCATTAAACTGAAAATTTCAAGGGAAGTAATAAAAATAGGCAATTGATTTTTTTATTGAGTTATTTTTAGGACATATCAATAAAAATAAGTTATATAACGTATTAAAGTTTTGGCACTTGGATGAAAATTTCAAATTAATTTTAAAATATAAAAGTCATACAGCTATAAAGAAATTGTTTGATGATAAACAAAAACATAAAATCATCTTTTTATCTCAAGTGGTTCAAAAGTCATGATTTTTTTCTAAGACATCATAATCACTTTTTTTCACTATGTTGTTTTCATTCACATTTTGTGCACGTTTATGGCATTTTAAAAGAAGCCCATAACTATGCATTTAATTTAATTTTAAAACTATAATATTGATATGAGATCTATATTTAAATATATATAGTTCAATATAATGTCAATGAATTTAAATTTTATTACCGTTGATTAATTAAAAACAATTTCTTTTTTATATCATTGTCCTTATAAAACAGGTTAATTATAGTTTTCACATTGGTTATATCTCCTGTAGATGGAGAAGTTTGTACGTAAAAAAAAACAACACACACAACTATTATTAATTATTGATAATTTATAATTTATTTATTAATAAATCTAAAAAATGGAAAAATTTTCTTTAATTTTAATTGATATTTTATCTTATTATTTATCGATAAAATTTTTTACGGATTAATCGAGAAATTAATCGGTAATTTCCGCAGCCCTAATATATATATATATATATATATATATGAATCAAAGTATGTCGGTATGTATGTGTGCTTGTCCGTTATAGCTGACTAAACCATTCATCCGATCGTCATGAAAATTTTTGAGACTGTTGATTACCCTTTAGGAATGGTAACTAGTTATTTTGTTTTCTCCATTTAATACTAAAGGGGCACCAGGGGCCCTAAATGTCAATTTTTGCTTATATAAGCTATATAAAATTAGTTTAAGCGCAATCTACCTGATAAATGGACGGATCGTAAACAAATTTTGGAATTATATTCTTGATGGCCAATATTAAAATACAATAGGTAAGTCATCTCCTAAGGGCCACTCTTATTTTTATATAACTTTAAAATTTTATTCCCAAATTCAATTATTAAAGATCTTGAAAAAGGATGATTAATGTATCCATTATTACCCATCTTAAAATAAACAGGTGTTTTCAACTTTATGTCTTGCCGTGAATGGGCCCTGGGGCCCTTAATATCATATTTTAATAATACAAGCTATAAAAAAGATAAGTTTCTGTGTTAGCTACTGAGTAGATGAATGGATCATAAAAAGACTTTGTCTACAAAAACTTGGTAGCTCATTTTAAAATAATTAAGGGCACTGAACTTCAAATGTCAATTTTTTCGTGGCAAGGTGGGGGGGAGGGCAAAATGCCTTTTTCTTAAATGTTTAACATATTTTCCCATCTAATTTTAATCCATCTTTATAAATATATCCATGTTAAAAATTAATTAAAAATCAACAAGTTTTTAAACTTGAAATCTTGCACGGAATGGTCCCGGGGGCCACTTAATGTTTTTTCCCCTTATATCTTGAACTTGAACTATCCCTTAACCCGACGCTGGGTCGTTGGGGCACCATTTTGAGCTGCGCACTAACTCATGCCAAGTGTCACGGTTCTGAGCTGCCTTCTGGGAATCGCTAAATGAAAGGCCGGTCCACTCTTTGATGTTATCCTCCCAACTCTTCCTTGGCCTGCCTCTTTTCCTTCTTCCCTGGACTGTGCCTTGCAATATCGTCTTTGAGAGACCTCCAGATCTTGACACGTGTCCGTACCATCGTAGTTTCCTCTTTTTAATTGAGGTGAGAAGGTCCTCGTAAGGGCCAATGACAGCACTTATTTTGTCGCGGACCGCTTCGTTCGTGATGTGCGCCGTGTAGGAGATGTTTAATACCTTTCGAAAACATCTCATCTCAAGCGCACTAATTCTTTTCTGGAGGTCTGCGGTGAGCGTCCAAGCCTCACAACCATAGAGGAAGACTGACATCGCCAGAGAGCGCATTAGACGAATCTTTGATCTCAGGGAGAGCTTCTTGCTTTGCCAGATGTTTTTCAGTTTGCTTAGTGCTGCAGTTGTTTGGGCCGTTCTGGCAAGAATTTCTGGTTTTGAGCCTTCGTCGGATATTACAGCCCCTAGATATTTGAAGGTAGGGACCTCCTCGAGTTTTTGACCGTTTATCCGTATTTCACTTGTGAAATTCTTATTTGCCATGACCTTGGTCTTTTCTGCATTAATTTCCATGCCATAGGCCTTCGACGTCTTCTCTAGCTTTGCAAGGAATTCTTTTAGTTCGTCCTCGCTGCCAGCTAGGCCGTCTATGTCATCGGCGAAGCGTAAGTTAGTTATGATCCTTCCTCCGATGCTGACCGTTCCGACATGGTCTTCGAGCACATCAGTCATAATTCTTTCTAGGAAGAGGTTGAAGAGGATGGGGGAGAGTAAACACCCTTGTCTAACACCAACAGTGGTCTTGAACCAATCTCCCAGCTTGCTGTTGTAGAGTACTGCGCTGGATGCTCTGTTGTATAGGTTCTTGATCACAGTAATGAGGTTGGCGTTAATATTGTACTTGTGCATGGTTGCCCACAGTGCTGCATGCCACACTCTGTCAAACGCCTTTTTGAAGTCTATGAAGACATGAAAGAGGTCCCTCTGGTGTTGCAGATGTTTTTCACAGAGCACTCGCAAGTTGAAGATCTGCTCTGTTGTGCTCCTTCCTGCTCTGAAGCCTGCTTGTTCTTCTGCAATGATCTGCTCTGCTTGTGGTTTTAGTCTGTTTAGTATTACCATGAGCATGACTTTGCTGGGGTGACTGATCAGGCTAATTGTGCGGTAGTTCTGACACAATTGTAGATTACCCTTCTTTGGGAGCGTTATAACCAGCGATTGAGTCCAGGGTGTTGGCCATTCTCCTGTCTGCCAGATCTTGTTGCACATGCTAGTTAGAATGTTTATTACTGGGTCACCTCCTGCTTGAATCAGTTCACCTGGGATGTTGTCTGCTCCAGCCGATTTCCCCTTTTTCAGCTTTCGCACAGCAAGCTCCACCTCATCACGGAGAATGTAATGCATGTCCATGTTAGATGACGTTGGGCAATTGAGCACTGATTCGTCGCCCTTTGAGTCTTCATTGTATAGCTCAGAACAGTATTCGGTCCATCTTTTTATTATTTCTTGTTCTTCTGTAATACATTTCTCAGATTTATCTTGAATTGTTGAGATGCGACCTTGCTTGGTGGATGTCAGATCTTTGACAATCTTGTAAGCCTTTTTTGAGTTGTTTCTCTGTAGATTATCATCGATGTCTGAGCATTGTTGTTCTATCCAGTTTGTTTTTGCTTTATTCATTTCTTTCCTGATCTTTTTGTTGATTGTTCTGTATTTGATTGCTCCTTCTGCAGTATTCTTTACGTTCTTAAGTTTTCTTCTTTCATCGCACATCTCTAGGATATAAGTGGAGACCCATGGTTTTTTTATGGCATGTTTTTTGCCAAGTATATCTTTTGCTGTCTCAATTATTGTGGTATTGAAGGTATCAGTGATTAGATCTATGTCCATATCCTTTTCCGATTCACAAAGTGTGGTCAGTGGAGCAAATTTCCCTCCAATTTTTGCCCTGAACTTCTCTGCGATTACCGGATCTTTCAATTTTTCAAGGTCGAAGCGTAATCGTGTATTGCTTTGTTTTGCTATCCTTTTCAGGTGTAGATGGAAAGTCATCAGCACCAGGTTATGGTCGCTGCCGATATCCGCTCCAGGGAAGCTTCTAGTATTAGCTGCTTTAATGCATGATTTAAATCGTCTTTTGACCAGTATGTAGTCTATTTGGTTGCTATGTTCCCCGCCTGGGCTGTGCCAAGTCCATATTCTGGATTTTTTATGGTGACCAATTGTGTTAGCTAGAAGGAGGTTGTTGTATCGTGCAAATTCGAGGAGTCGAAGCCCTCTATCGTTGGTCAGGTCATTGCAAGAGTGTCCGCAAGTATCTGCCCAGTTGGTACATACATCTACTCCAATCTTCGCATTCCAGTCACCTTGGACGACGATAATATCTTTCTTTGGTGTTTGATCCATGATGTCCTGTACTTGGTCATAGAAGGCCTCAATTTCACTATCATCATGGCTGGATGTAGGAGCATATGTCTTATATCTATCTACATATATATATATAAATCAAATTATGTATGAATTTTTTTTATTTATTATTTTTATTTCTTTCTTTTTTTTTTATTGAAAAACTAAACAATTCACCCGATCACAAGGATATTTAAGGAAATTGTTGCTTATGCTTCCGGTATGGCTTTGTGAAAACATTCTTTTTCTAAAACATTGACACTTATTAGGTGACGGGGGCCCAAATTACTTTTGTCCAAGCTATATAAAAATTAGTTTAAGCAGCGGCTACGTGGAAAATGAATGGATCTTTACCAAACTTAGTGCATACATACTTTATAGCCCGCAGTTAAATACCATTTGGTTTTGAACTCCTAATGTCCATTACTTTTGGGCCGGGGGCCCAAAATCTTTATTTTCTTAAATTTTTCATACTTTATTTCCTTTATGATATTACACTACCTAGAAAGATATTGAAAAATGTATTTATTATTAAATATATTGAAATAATCATGATATTAAACTTAATTTCCTGGCACCGATTGGGCCTGGGGGCCCTTAATTTCATTTTTGCTTCTATGTGCTATAAAAATTATTTTCAATTGTAAGCTACTATGTAAATTGATTTATCCTAACCAAACTTTGTATATAAAAATTTGATAGCCAATATTAAAATACTATAGGATACTGAACTCCTAATGACCATTACTTCGGGCTGGGCCCCAAATGTCTTTATTCGCATATGTTTAAGATATTTTCCACATTCAATTTTTAACGATCTAGAGGAATATATCCATGACGAAACTGAATTAAAATGAACAGATTTGTTAAATCGAAACCTTACACAGAATGGGCCCAGGGATCCCTAAATGTAATTTTTTCCCGCATATAAGCTTTATAAAATTTAGTGTAAGCGTAAGTTACTGAGAAAATTATGGAACTTGCCAACCTTTATATATAAAAAAATCAAAGTATGTATGTATCTAAGTATGCATGTATGTATGTGTATACGTAAGTATTTGTATGTATTTAGGTATGCGTGAATGTATGTGTATGTTTGTCCGTTACAGCTGAGTAAACAATCCGATCACAATAAAATTTTAAGAAATTTTTGCGTATGCTTCCAGGATGGTTTTTGTGGAAAAAATTTTTAAAATTGACAATGACATTCACTGGAAAGGGGAGGGGGTGGGGGCCCAACATATTTTTTCCTTATATGAGCAATATAAAAATTAGTTTAACTTTTAGCTACTTGGAAAATGAGTGGATCGTCACCAAACTTGGTACTTACATACTTTAAAGAAAATATTAAAATACACTACGGCATGAGAACTCCTAATGTCCATTCCTTTGGCAACGGGGGTCTAAAATCTTTGTTCTATTATAAGCATTTAAGAATTAATTCCAATTTTTATTTTATTTAAGCTTGAAACTTATTTAAAATATATCTATTATGAATTAGAACGAAAAAAACAAACAAACAAGTATTTTAAAGTTAATTTCTTGCACCGATTGGGCCTATGGGCCATTATTTCGTTTTTGCTGATATGAGATGTACATAAAGTATGTAAGCTTTAACGACTGGGAAAATGAATGGATCTTAACTAAACTTGGTGTATAATAACTTTATAGCTCATATTAAAATGATATAGGACATTGAATCTCTATTATTCAAACTTTCGGGCCGGGGTCCTTGATTATTTTTTTAAAACCTTTGCAATTAATTGTATTCCCAATTCTGTTCCATTGTTTCGACAAATATCGACAATATATTCATTATTATCCAAAGTAAAATGAAAAGATGTTTCAAAATTTAAATCTTGCACCAAAAGGGGCCAGGTTGGCCTTGATTTCATGTTTTGTTTATTTAAATCTATGTATATAAATCAAAGTATGTCTTTGTATGTGTGTGTCTGCATGTCCTTTATAAACCATGCATTCGATCGTCATAAAAATTTTGGACACTGCTAGTACGCTCCCGGAATGGCAACTGGCAAAAAAAAAATTCTTTTACCCCTCATGACGCCGAATTTTTCAATTTTAATGAGCTATACAAAAATTAGTTTAAGCTTTAGTTAGTAAATAATTTGATGGATATTAACCAAAGTTTGTTTATAATAAATACTCGACCACATATTATTAAAATAATTCATCAAACTGAACTCCTAATCACAATTCCTTCAGGGCTGGGGTAAAAAAAAAATACAATTTTTCTTTAAACATTTAAGTTTTTAATACCAATTTAATTATAAACGATCTTGACAGGTGTTTTCATTTTTGCATCTTGCATTGAATGGGCCCTTGGGCTCATAATTTACTTTTTTTTCTTACACAACCTATTTACACAAAAAAATGAATGGACATTAACAAACATTAGTATACAAAAACTAGGTAGCCCATGCCATATTAAAATGCTACAGGTCATTGACTTCTAATTTCTTTTCCTTAAGGGCCGTAAGCCCTAAATTGCTTTATTCGTATAAGTTTAAAATGTTTTTCCCATTCAATTATTTAACGATCTTGATCCATGATGAAACAAAATTAAAATGAACAGATTTTATAAATAGACAACTTGCACCGAATGGGCCTAGGGGTCCCTAGGTGTCTTTTTTTCTTATATTAGCTGTATTAAAACTATTGTGTAAGCGTAATTGACTAAAAAAGAGTAATGGATCTTGCCAATCTTAGTACATAAAACTCAAGAGTCTATATTTAATTACTACATGGCAATGAACTTCTAATGTTCATACCATCAGGGCAAGAGGCCCCAAAACTTTTTTAATGCACTTTAATAATTTAATTCCCTTTTTAATTATACACGATATTGAGAAATATAGCTTGAGTCCATGAGAATGTTAATAACAAATTAAATTATCTTTCATTTTTGAGCAAATCCCCTTAGAGTAAATTACCACTTTGCCAACGCTTTACGCTAAAATTAGCACGACTTCTTGCTTTCAAGGCTTAGTTTCTAAACCGCTCGACATGGAGTAAAAATGAAAGCACCTACAAGTAGTATGACCACAAGACTACTATAATGTGACAGCATTTTTGTATTACTACGCGAGGCTAGAGTGTAAAAACAATATTAGCTGACTCAGTAAGCTACCGCCTGCGAAACACTTTTTTGCGTATTTTTTTTCAAAGGATACACTTTGACCTCAAAAGAAACACATAACCAAAATCACCAAATAATCATTTTTAAGTAAAGGGAGTCTAACAAATAACACTGGAGATGTCAATAATAATGCAAAAACTTTTATTAAAGAAATTAGAGCCCAAATAACTTAGTTCTGTATGATATGTACATTTAAATAAAGGCACACAGAATCTAAGAACAACATAGTGGACTGACAATATCAGTATAAACTTTTTTTTACAAAATAAACTTTAGGTAGATCTATAGCAACTATTTAAAAAAAAGAAATACGTTTAGAAATACGATAACATAACATATAAAATAACATAGTCTACAGTCCCTGGTCAGGGCAGCAAACATTGCAAACAAAAGTGTACTGTTTCAAGGATGCACACCTTTGCGTGCATTGGACCCAAACCTCTGCTCCTCACCCTTTTTTGCACCCTTGACACATTCCTGCCATCAAGTGATCCTCTTCTATATTTAAATTATTGTAATCTGCAGCGATGTCAAGCTCTTTTTTATTTGAAATAACTGTGATCCCTCACTGCTGCAAAGCTCTCTAGATTCACTCCCTCGCCACGCTCATTTATATGGTGTCGTATGGCATCTGACCAAGCTGGTTTAATTGTACTAAAAAAAGCTTGATCTAGCGGCTGAATCAAGTGACTCGCATGCGGCAACAAACAATATAACACTATATGGTTGTCATGACATAGTTGTGATGTCTCAACCAGTGCAATGTGGCTACTATGACCGTCTACCAGTAGAACTCCAGGCTTCTGCACATGGGCTGTGGCTGGAATAAAGCTATCTCTTAGCCAGGAATAAAAAATCTGTGCTATAATCCAGCCATTATCAGACACTTGTAGGAATGCCTCTGGGAAGTGATGTAATAAATATTAGGACGGTATTCTTTTGTAGGGGTATATTAACTGAGGAAGTGTCCACTTGCGCTGGCACATGCAAGAACTGTCACTTGTGACTTCACACCTGCAGTAACATTGTACAAATGTTTCGACCCCCTGCATGCAATGACCTTCCTGCTTTTGGTATCAAAAGAAAAACCTGGTTCGTCTGCTTTGTAAATGCGAGTAGAGTCACTAAGTAGACTGGGATCAATGCTGTCAACACAGCATTTTAAATCGTATAACCACTTTTTAATAGCTTTTGTTGTAACCAGGGCTCTCTCCTTTCCAAGTGATTGGTGACTACGCAGTGTCAATTCAGGATGGCGTTAAAAAATTTATTTAGCCATGATGATGTTGGCATTTTGGTTTTGCTCTTTGAAGAACAATGTCTGGTATCTAAGATATGTTAAGCGATTTGTCTCACCTAATCTCCAGTTTTTCCAAAGCTTCGCTTGACGTATAGCTCTATTAGCCAGTTAGCTATTTGACCTCCTCTTCAGGCGTGAGTAGGGTCTTTGCATAGGCTAGGACAGGCCGCTTGCCTGTCAATTTTTCGTAAAAAGTGGCAAGTGGAATGCCCAAGTCCTTAGAAGCCTTTCTAATAGAGAGCCGCTTTTCCCTAACACTAGCCAATGCCGCATTGATTACATCTGGGCTCTGTTTTGTTCTTATGCTAGACATTGCTTTAAATCTGAAATATAATTATATTCTATTTAGTTTTCATCCTAATAAAAACTTGGGAGTCTAGATATAGACTAGACCTAGGTCTTTACCTTAATTTTCCTACATGAAAAAGTGTTTTCCCCGAAGTAATATCCTAAAATAAAACAAATATACTTCAACGTGAACATGCCCTCAAAATAAACATTACTATTTTCAAATAACTCTAGAGGCCAAGAGTTAGTCCCATATTTATTTATTTTTTTCTGCAGAAATAAAAGTGTTTTATACGAAGTAAAATCCAACGTGAAACTTACTTCGTCGTAAACACCACTTTGAAAAGAAAATTACTATTAAAAAGCATTTCAAAGTTTAACAGAGTGGTTACTGGCCTATTGGTAAGTGATTATGCAATACCAAAAAGAGAGTTTTCCAAATCAAACAGGAAAAGTAGTCTTAACCCGGAAATCACCATCATTCTTCCTAGGGATGTTGACAGCATACAAGGCGCAAGTTTCAAGATGTTGACACAAATTTACTCACAAAATAGTATATCCCGGAAAAGGAAACGATGAAATTATATTGAAAAATGGACTATTTCGACTTATGCATGTTCGTTTTTGTGTTAGACAAGCAAATAAGCATACGGAGAACGCTTAATGAAATAGTGTTTCGTACGACATAGCGTTTCTGTAGTGGTAATTTACTCTATATCTTTTTTTTTTTTAAATGAGATTTTAAATTATTAATTTATTTATCTGTTCCTTATCGTTTGCTATGTAACTTAATTTTGTTTTCTTTTGAACACTTCCGCGTAGATTTCTGGTATAGTCTAATTGTTTTTAAAAAATCACTCATTTGTTTCTTAAATTTATTCATTACTAGCAGACCCGGTCGTGCGTTGAAACGATCTCAGTAAAAATGAATATTTAAGAATCCAATGAAATATATGTTTTAAAAACAATTATGCCAGAAAGCTACACGGAAGTGTGCAAAAAAAGTCCAAATTTCATAGCAAATGGATAAATAAAATAATAATTTAAAAGCTTCAAAAAAGAAGAAAAAACTACAGGGCCAGACTCTAAAATAAGTGATAATTTGTACTCAAGCTATGTTTCTCGATATTGTGTAAAATTTATTGGGGAATTTAATTATTAATGTGCATTATAAAAACATTTGGGGACTCCTGCCCGAGGGAATGAACATAAAGAGTTCAGTTCCCTAAAGTAATTATTTATAGACTCTTGATGTCAATGTCAAATAGCTGTTCATTTTAATTCTGTTTCATCATGAATATATTCCTCTAGATTGTTAAAAATAAAATGGGGAACTTTATGTAAAACGTATACCAAAAACAGATATTCGGGGCCCCGGGCCCAGAAAGAATTGACATTAGAAGTTCAGTGCCCTATAGCATTATAATATGGGCTACCAATATTTTGTTTTAAAATTTTGGTTAAGATCAATTCGTTTACACAAAACTGAACGCATAAACTTATTTAAGCAACAATTCAGTACAAGATGTAAAGTTGAAAACACCTGTTCGTTTCAATTTGCATGATAATATATATATACTTGTCATTATTTGTCAAGAACATTAAAAATTGAATGGGCAAAATATGTTGGGACTAAAATCTTAAAAGCTTACAAAAGACATGTATTTTGGGCCCCCAGCCCCGAAGAGGTTGTCATTAGGAGTATAGTGCCCTATGGTATTTCACTATTGGCTATCAAGTATTTATACATAACGTTTGGTTAAAATCCATTAATATAGCAAGCAGCTAGCGCTTTAACTAATTTTGATATAGCTCATTTAAGAAAAAAATGACATTAAGAGGCACAGGGCCCATTCACGGCGATATAAAGTTGAAAACACCTGTTTATTTTAAGATGAATAATAATGAATACATTTATCAAAATTTGTCAAGATCTTTAATAATTGAATTTGGGAATAAAAGTTAAAAGATTTATAAAAAACAGGTATTTTTGGCCTCCAGCCCCGAAAGAGTTGCCATTAGGAGTTTAGTGCACTATGGTAGTTTAAGATTGGCTAGCAAGTATTCATATACAAAGTTTGGTTAACATCCATCAATATAGCAAATAGATAGCGCTTAAATTGATTTTTATATAGCTCATTTTAGCACAAAAAAAATGACATTATGGCCCCCGGTGCAGTTTTAGTGTTAAATGGAGGAAAAAGGAGCCAGTTACCATTCCGTGAGGGTACTCAACAGTCTCAAAAATTTTCATGACGATCGGATGAATAGTTTAGTCAGCTATAACGGACAAGCACACACACACACACACACACACACACACACACACACACACACATCTTTTGTTGTAACGAAGGGAACACTCTATCACAAAGGTAAAGGTAAAAAGAAGCAGAAAGTTGTCATTGGCAATCATGAAACAATCAATATCATACAAAGTCTGCATGACGACGTAATAGGAGGATGTCATTTTGGACAGGACGCAACAATCAGAAAAGTTAGTGAAAGGTATTGGTGACGCGGTATGGCTAAGGACATTCGTGATTACTGCAAAAGTTGTAGTCATTGTCAGAGGATGAATCCCAACAATAAACCACTAGCTGCTGAGTTGCATCGGGTTAAAGTAACAGATATATTTAAACGTTGGGGTGTAGATTTGATCGGTCCATTAAATGAAACACAATCAGGAAAGCGGTTTGTAATTGTAGCAACTGATTATTTAGCAAAGTTGGTTGAAGTAGCAGCATTGCCAGACAAATCAGCTCTTTCTGTACACGCATTCTTGATCAATCTTGTCTTTCGTTATGGAGCTTGTCATTTCCTGCTGCACGATCAGGGGAGATAATTTTGCAATGCTCTTGTAAAGAATTTGTGCGCTATAATGCCTATAAAACAATCGACTTCATCAGCGTACCATCCACAGAGTAATTGCCTGACAGAAAGATTCAATCAGACACTTATAACACAACTGATGAAGTTAGTAAACACAGAAAAGAACATTTGGGACGACATTTTGCAACCGATAGCCTTTGCCTACCGAACTAACCGGCAGGCTTCAGTGATGTACAACCCGTTCCAGTTGCTGCTTGGCGTTCCAGAAAAACTACCACGTGATTTACAAGCAAGCATTGAGACTGGAGATCATACAAAACCTTCAATATTGTAACATCAAAGTACCATATAAAGACTTAATAAAATATGTTAAAGGATGTCTAGATTTGTCTATCCTTAATGCAATAATTAGTTCAGACACTTTAGACACAGGAAGTATAAATTATACTGAGAAAAGCTCATTGTTGTCATGATTATTGGAGCAAATTTCTCAATTTTATGTAATACCCCGGATGTGAATTGATTTCCTACCCATCAATAAAAAAATACGAATTTTAAATTATTTTAAAGAAATTATAAAGAAAATAATACATTGAAAAGTATAAAAAATAATTTATTATTTCTGATATGAGATTATCTATTTGTGCATGGTGATGTTATCAAAATAAATTCCAATAATTAAACCTGATTTTCTGAATTATTTACACATAATTTCATTTTAACAATCGATTTGTGTGCGTACGTAAACTTTCGAATAAATAAATGAAAGAAATTTTATTCCTAACAAAATATTTGATATATAGATTCTATTTAAAGCTGATTACGTCTATAATAATATGTAGAAAAGGTTACGTGGTTATAAGCTGTTTAATTTTTTACTTGTATTTGTAGTTAAATAAATAGTCTAACAAATTATACATTTGGCATATATAAATGACTGTTTAGAATTATTTAAATACAAGTAACCAACTTTCAGTGAATTATTAGATTTTAATTTTGATATCAAACTTATAGGACACGCCTCTATGGAGCTATTACAGGGATTACTGCACTATTTAAATGTATGTCGCCTAACAAGAAACTGCTTTTGTTGTAGAGTTAAAAAAACAAAACCCACTGGATAATCAGGTCATGGGCTCCACAAGTCAGTTGCGTTGTCCCAGATATGGTTTCATTGCGTGCCGCTTCTTTAATTGTGTCACCCCAACCCCGTCCCCAGCCCCCACCCCCAATTGAACAGAGGATTTGTGGTGTCTTCTGAAATTGTAGGACCTATTAGCGAGATGGAGACAGAATTTCTCACCGTCTGAACACCTGACATTTGTGCAAATTTACCGTTTGTAGTAACAACTCAACCCAAGCCTTCATAGACGCAATACTTTTTTTTAAAATGCTTGATACCAACTCAGTTAGAGTCAATTTGTACAGTGAGAAAAAATTTAAGTAATTTAGAATTTTGTTTAAAATAATTGTTACGCCCCTGAGGGGTGTAAAACGGAGTGGTCCACACCCCCACCCCCATATCTCTCTGTATCTACGCCACTAACATAAATGGAATTAAAGTAAACATGTGTGAATAATACAAATTTAATTATTCGTTATTCTATTAATTTGAGTAATCTCTTTGTACTATATTCAAAGTGAGTTTTAAGGGGGGGGGGCGGATTTATTTTGTGGGAGACATTATTTTATGGGGTAGGGGAGAATTTATTTTAATCGGGAGGAAAACATTTTTGCCCCCGGAGAATCTGTTTTAAAATAAAATCGCCGGGGGGAGACTCTGTATGGGGGAGGATTTATTTTGCAACCCCGGCTCTCTCACGACAAGTATGGATTAGATTGAATTCAGTGACTTGAAGTCTCATTCGACATAGCTCTCTGTAATCGCTTGGGTGGAAAAGAAAGTGTCCTGCCGCAGTATCAACTTTTATACCCGTGTGTAATTTTATGCAGCTCTTCCTGATTGGATAGCCTCACTATCGGGCAACCTTGACCGGTCATGTACTCCGCCGCATATTTAATTAGCGACCTTGATCCGTTAAGTGTTTCGTCAATAGTGACTACCCCTTTTGCTTTGTTGATATTCTCGTGCAAATCACAGTGGGCTCACAAATTTCGTCACACATACACACACACACACACATATATACAGACATACTTTAGTTTTTATACATATAGATTACTGAGATCTATGCAACGCACGTCGGGTCAGATAGTAATATATATATATAATATATATATATTGTAGAAGCACTTAGGGTGGGTAGTCAGCAGAGGGCCAGAGGTTCGAAATATGACGTCTTGATGTTACTTCGCTTGAATTGGGAGATCAAGGAGCACGGAAGCCACGAACGATTCTTTGAAGACGAGATCTGAGCAGGCTGACCATAAGTCTAGCTCTGGTGTTAGGCTAAGGAGTCCGATGGACTCGGGCAAAAGTGTGATCTAGGGCCGTAAGTGATAGATGAAGGGACGCCGACAATTGGGAACGGGTCGAAGCAGCTGACGAGTGAATGGTGATTACATAAAGTGACCAGATCGGATTACGTCAAACCAAACCCACCCCCGTCGTATCTAGGGGTGGTACAGGAGTATTGACAGTTGACTTTCGGCCAATGTGAATTGTGGGGTGGAGACTCACGGGTAATAGAGCGGAAGCACTGATGAGAACTGGGAAACGCAGACACCCGGATAGAATAGGGACGGAGATAGGAACACAGACAGATAGGCACACACACTGAGATCGGGACGAGTGATAGATAGAGTAACCATAGTTAAAGAAGTAAGGAAATAAACATAATTTATTTGTACATCAGTCTTGGAGTTCCAAAGTGTCTGCAGTGTCAAGATAAGAGTGAACGGAATAGAGGCACTAACCACGAGAAAACTTACGTTCTCTGCAATTAAATAAATAAATAAATAAATATATATATATATATATATATATATATATATANTATATATATGTGTGTGTGTGTGTGTGTATGTATGTGTGTGTGTGTGTATGTAAATATTTAAGTCTTATATTAACAGAAGTGTTTTGGATATTTAAACGCTTGAATTTATTTGTTTAATTTGTGCTTGTAACTTTTTTATGTTATATGTAGAAAAAAGCATTCGGTGTCGAAACTACTTAACAGAAATCATAGGAATTTTTGTAGTCTTTGTGGTTAACACAAAAATCAAATTAATTAAATACGTATTAAATTGTATAATTGTAGACTTTTATCTTACCTTAACGTAAAATTAATGTGCCTTAAATTGAAGGTCTTCTGGGAAACGTAACTGTGAATGACGTCAGACCATCAGCATCCCTTCCAGTTTCTTCCAAGAAAAGAAAAGCTAATGCCTCACAGTTAGACACGACTTTTCACCAAGAGACATTATTGCAAACTAAGTGTAAGTGAGGGATGACTTTTTTCATATTTTACTTAAATGATTATGAGCTTAATATGCTGTCGAAATTGTAAAAACATTTCTTAAAACAGATTTATTACAAAATCGTTAACGTTAATTGATCATATTAGATTATTAACACCTATGAATAATTTATATTTTTTTTTCAAGTGTTTTTTTTTTTATTTTTTTTTTATTTACTTGAGATTGCCGTCCATCCAATATTCCTTTTTGAAATTTTAAAACAAATTAAAGATAAAATATAATTATTTCCAGGTGAAGATATTGAAGTAAAACTTAATAAAGGTATGACAGTGAGATTTACTGTATTAGAGGAAGCGGTGTCCTCGTTGAAGAGAGTAACGGAGAAAGTTCAAGATAAACAAGAAAATCTTGACAAAAGAGTACAAAAATTGTCAACTTTAAAAGATGATGTTAACAAAAAAGTGGACACGCTAAAACAGTTTAAAAGCAAGGAAATACAAACACAGATAACAAAACTTGAAGAAAAAGTTGAAAGTGTTTCCTCGGCTGTTGGTTATTTGTCGGAAACTATAAAAGATGTAGACGGAAAGGTAACAAGACTAGAAGAGTTCAATAACAATGTCAATGGGTCAATTACAGTAGTTATCAAAGAGATGGACGATGTAAAGAATAGAAACAAAGACACATTTAAGTCAGTGCAAGACTTAACAAAGAGAGTCGAGAGTACAAGCCAACAGTTTGAAGAAATATCAGATAAAATGGATCAGCTGGAGAAATCGATCAAGGACACCTCAGTTCAGAATAAAAACGATCTGGAAGCTTTGAGCAGACGCAACACGGTTCAATTTGACGATACGGTACGGTATATTTATATAATCCCGTACAGTATTAGTTAATTTTTTATTTAAAAAAAAGATTTCCCAGAGCCCTTTCGTCCTTACCGAGGCAACACTAAATCGTCATAGTTGTCGGTGTTTCTTCCTAAAGACATATGCTGGTAAGGCAGGCAAAAACCTGTCATCGGCCTTAGCGCAACAGGGAATAATGTATGGATAGTCGGCAATTGAGAGAAGTTTTCAGAAAAGGAAAATTATTTTTTAAAACGGTAAGAGAATAAAAAACAAACAACTAATTTTTGTAATGTTATGCTAAAAAATAATATATTTAATAATGATACTTAACTTAAGTTTGAGCTGATAGTAGTAGATGACATTTACTATAATTCTTTAAGTATTTATTTCTAGACATAACTAAGAAAGGTCAAGTGAGTTTCCTAACTTCATAGAAAAACAAATCAGCTAAAGACAACGCAATCGTTTAGGTTTATATATAGGCGGCTAAGACATAGAACTGTTCAGAAAATTGTTGAAGTAGTCCAGGTTCTATCAATGTAATTAAGAGGATATCTCCAACCTTGAAATGAATATGTGGTTATTTCTTGGTTTGTCATTAAATTAGTTTCTT
Source organism: Radix auricularia (assembly GCA_002072015.1). Lineage (NCBI taxonomy): Eukaryota > Metazoa > Mollusca > Gastropoda > Lymnaeidae > Radix > Radix auricularia. The sequence continues at coordinate 9,734 of MUZC01001161.1, read as the reverse complement.
TTACAGATTGCCATGGTTTGTCAGATGTTTGCCAAGCGAGTCACCCCATTGGACATGTTAAAAGATTCCCTAAACAAGAAGGTTCAATCTAGCGACGCATATATTTCAAAGGTATTGTATAAATGATGAATATTTCCATTTGTTCTAAATTATGATAATAAGAATTGTATAACTTGTATAGTGCGGTACCTCAGACAGGGAATAGGTTGTCTGCGCTTTATAAAACAAAGGTAAATATATATGTACACACACACACACACACACACACACACACACACACACACACACACAGTGGTAACCCGCTTAATGAACACATTGAGCAAAGAACGATTCGTACAACGACCAAACATTTCCCCGCACAACGAACTCGCGTATCGTACCCGCGTGTGTGAAGGAAGAACAGGTTGAAGCGAGGAGAGAAATCTCATCTGGGAAGAGAAGGTGGGAGATGTCAAGAAAGGGTCTCATCTTTACAGCACCAGCAAGGACTTGATAAAAATGTGGGAACCGTTCCTTGACTGGACCCCAATATAACTAAAGTTAACTGTGTTGTAGGTTTTTTATGAAAATGCTATTCACCCTTTTCAGACCAAATCCAATTATTTAAATCCGGTACAACACTAGTTTTTTATGATAATGTTATTTTAGATGCACTGAATTAGCAATGTAAAAATTATGACGTTGAAATAATAATATAGTACAGTGATGTACCAACAATGAGTAGAGGGTGGTGATACGTTTTATTTTATTTATTTATTTTTTATTTTTTTATTATTTTTAAAATTTAAGTGTGTGTGACTGGTTAATCGCAGTCTTTCTAAGATAAAGGGCGGTAATCTTATAATAAATTTGCGGGTTATTTTTAGTTCAAAGTTTACAACGTCTGTATTTAACCAAATATTCCGAAACTTGCCCATAGTCAGTGGACTCAGCTTCATGCATTTATTGCTCTATTAAGAATGATATTTTTATTTTAAATGATGGAGATTTTAGTGGAGGAAGGATTGGGGATGGGGTGGGGTGGGGGTATTAGATAATGATGTCAGCGTAATTGACAGTTAAAGCCAAGGCCAATTCAGTCGTTTCCTGTCCTTCCTAAATCCAGTATTAGTGTAATACATTCGTAAAGCGGATAATACAATTAACAAAAACATTTTTGTATTAGAAGATTTTGGTTTCTTGTTCAAAGAAAAAAATAAATGCATATCAATTTACAAAGAAGTTTTTAGGGAACGTACTTTATTCCCGTTAGACATTTATTTCTTTTAAAGCGCTTTTATGTTAAACTTATACCAGAATTATAAACGAAAACGTTTAATTTGATCAATTGTTCTCAAGTCGAAATATGAACACAGAAGTGCGGCAGTACGACCACCATAGGAATGTACATTGAAGCAACATTATCGGGCGCTTATTCACCATCACCACACCCTTAATTCGTCGGCAATGGGTATGCGAGACAGCAGCCAGTGACCGAGTCCATAGGTGAACTATGATACGGTATGGCGAGATGGTCTGCGAGGAACACACACAAAACAGGCTGCAAAGTTCAAGTGTCAAACAAGGAAGGGTCGTGCTCATAACTCTCCTGATGGCTGAACAGCAATCTCATGTTAGACATGCGACATTGTGTACAAATAGGGCTAATAAACCATTGTGTACAAATAGGGCTAATTAACCATCTCCTGTTAGACATGCGACATTGTGTACAAATAGGGCTAATAAACAATCTCCTGTTTGACATGCGACATTGTGTGCAATTAGGGCAAATAAACCAGTCTGTACAAATAGGGCTAATTAACCATCTCCTTTTAGACATGCGACATTGTGTACAAATAGGGCTAATAAACCATCTCCTGCTAGACATGCGACATTGTGTACAAATAGGGCTAATAAACCATCTCCTGTTTGACATGCGACATTGTGTACAAATGGGGCTAATAAACCATCTCCTGTTAGACATGCGACATTGTGTACAAATAGGGCTAATAAAACATTGTGTACAAATGGGGCTAATAAAACATTGTGTACAAATAGGGCTAATAAACCATCTCCTGTTAGACATGCGACATTGTGTACAAATAGGGCTAATAAACCATCTCTTGCTAGACATGCGACATTGTGTACAAATAGGGCTAATAAAACATTGTGTACAAATAAGGCTAATAAACCATCTCCTGTTTGACATGCGACATTGTGTACAAATGGGGCTAATAAACCATTGTGTACAAATAGGGCTAATAAACCATCTCTTGTTCGACATGGGACATTGTCTACAAATAGGGCTAATAAACCATTGTGTACAAATAGGGCTAATAAACCATCTCCTGTTCGACATGCGGGCGTACCGTTTGTGTGCAAAAAGGGCTAATAAACCATCTCATATTAGACATGCGACATTGTGTACAAATAGGGCTAATAAACCATCTCCTGTTAGACATGCGACATTGTGTACAAATAGGGCTAATAAACCATCCCCTGTTAGACATGCGGACGCACCGTTTGTGTACAAATAGGGCTAATAAACCATCTCCTGTTCGACATGCGGACGCACTGTTTGTGTACAAATAGGGCTAATAAACCATCCCCTGTTAGACATGCGGACGCCCCGTTTGTGTACAAATAGGGCTAATAAACCATCTCCTGTTCGACATGCGGACGCACCGTTTGTGTACAAATAGGGCTAATAAACCATCTCCTGTTAGACATGCGGACGCACCGTTTGTGTACAAATAGGGCTAATAAACCATCTCCTGTTCGACACTGTTAGACATGCGGACGCACCGTTTGTGTACAAATAGGGCTAATAAACCATCTCCTGTTCGACATGCGGACGCACCGTTTGTGTACCACTAAGCCACCAGAAGACACACGTGGCTGCGTTTATTATAAAAATTATAATCACAATTGTCATCGTCGATTACGATGGACGAACAACAAATAGTTTAGTAGCTTTATGAAATTTAAAGAAAATCAACATGCCAATTAGTTCATATTTTAAAAGTTTTCTAAAATAAGTCGATTATTATCATAGAGATGGAATCCCCTGGATAACTAAAATGATGACTTGAACAAGAAAATCAAGAGTAGCAAGAATCTATGAAAGTTAATTATATAACATTTAACATTAAATAGAACATCAAATTATAAACATATATCTTATAATAAGAAATATTGTTTTGGTAAAGTTCTTAAACATTTTTAAAATTTTCAATTAACATCTTACAGGTAGATGATGTTGAAACTCGAATGGCTAAACTGGCTGAAGTAGTCAAAGAAATAGGTAATAAAATATTTTGGGAATATACTTTAATGTTCTTCGCTTGTAAGATGGAATACGTACATTCAGCCACCCACACATACACTCAATAAAATTACAAATGTATGTTTAGAATTATTTAAACCATGTGTTTAGTGTTTAGTGTGTGGTGGCTTTTTATGGCATATAGAAATTTTTTTTTAAAAAGTATTATTAACCTGGATTTTGTCATTTTAGAAAACAAAATTTGATCGAACATCAGCTTTCGTTTATAACTCAGTGGTCTCAAAACGATGAATATGTTCCAAAAATGAGACACAGACATTCTGAGAGTAATTTATACAAAATAATATTTCGAAAAAACTGACGCATTGTTTCGAAAAGAAATCATCTTTGTATTAGAAAAACCGCAAAAATCATGGAAATATTTCTAAGATACACCACCAGCCTCGATAAGAATCACTAATAAAAAATGGAAATTTGTTTAAGCATAGAAATGATTGCAATAAATATTGTAATTATAATCGGTGCTTTTTGTCTATAAAAAAAAAAAACCGGAACGTATATTTAATGCAACCTTAAAACATTAAAACCAAATAGTCGATGAAAAAAGGTATCGAAACGCTTTAACAGGAAAGTTATGCTAGAAAAAAACACTGGTTATAATAGAAAAGGTAATTAATGCTAATTTGGAAATACAAGACACAATGATCTAATACAACACTCAAATAGATATACTTATAAAAACTTTTTTATTATTTTGTATGGAAGAACAAAAACATACCTAATGTCGTTCTTCCTGTCTTAAATTTGGAATTGGAATAGGTTGCCTGATCTAATAAGGAAAACCAAAAGATTATCAAAAATTAAAATTGTAATAAAAAGGCAAGACTAGATATAAAATTGGATAAGTTAGGACGCAAAAATCTTTTGTAAAGAATAACCGTCTGTAATAGATCGGATAATAAGTGGTCATGAAGAAAATTAAATTGAATATTAACATTTAACAAATTGACAGTGTTAATGAAACTTTTAAGACAAATAATTGCATCTAAAAATTATATTTACTTTAACAAAATACTTTTAAGTTGAGCTTTATTCTTGGTAAGGTAGATGTAAGATTTTCTTTATTTCCTTCACAGAATTAAAATGCACACCTTTGAATGTTGGATTTAATGCCTGCGTCAATATATCTGAGGTCACTAAGACTTTGCGTATTGTCAGATCATGGAGTTATTCAGAAATAAACTACGGACACCACTTTGACCCATCGACTGGGATATTTACTGCCCCACTGAAAGGCTTTTATTTAATCAGCTTGAGCAAATCAGATGGTAATAAAGCACATTTTTATGTCACACGTTGTCGGAGTGAAAAAACTCTACAGCGAGAAAATGACGAACTGGATCATATATGCGTTGTTGGTAGGATCCCATCAGTAACGTGTTGCTTTAAACTGATAGCAGGAGACAAGTTATATGTGCAAGGGTTTACTTATGAGGAGGGGAAACAAGATATAATTGTTACATTTTCATGCTATATGATAAGAGAATAACGATATTTGAGATATCGATTAATATTTTTAAAACATTATATGCAGTGGAAGATTCCAAGAATTGCAAAAAGTAATTTGTCTTAAATTTGTAATAAAATATGTAACATTAAAATTGCTTTTTTTAAACAATAAAGTAAATATTTTTTATTAGAAATGTCAAATTGCTCAAATGAGACTGATTTCATTACGCAAGCTAACTATTTCGTAAAGTAACAATAACTTTCAGTTATGACTTCATTGTGTCAAAATGGTGACTTTTTATAAAATAAAAAATAAAAAATGAAGAAGAACCATTCTGAGAGTGGTTTTGAAAAATTGTTAAACAAACTGATATTTCGTTTTGGAAAATAATCTTTCTCTTACAAAAACAAACAAGGAAACATTTATTATAATTCAAAGGCCATGTATTTATATCCTGTGTCGAAAAACTTATCTCAACATAGCGCAACATTTATGCAAACTAAGTCATCCAGTACTTTAATATTCTTAACAAATACAACTACAGTTCATCAAAAAATGTGTACTTAACATATATAACGACTTTAACAACAAATTTCATGTAGCTAGTTATAATATATATTTTTAAATCTAAAGTATAAATTATATTGCTAAATTTAAAACAAATAACACTTGAGCAATTTAGTCACATTACATCTAAAAATTGAACCTATAACATATGGTTTTGTCCATTCTAATGTATAATTTTGAAAACAAAAACAAAGTAACTAGGTTATGATTGTATTTTATTTAACAGCCTAAAAATTAAATGTCATAATTAATGAAACAACACATTCATTTGAACTTAATTATCTCAAAATTTGGTGTTTTTAAATTTTTTTTACCTAAGTGTTTATAGCCATGAGCTCTGTTGAGTATGGGGTGCTCGCAAAAATCTGCGTCCCCAGATGTTAAGAGTGGACGAGCGCCCAATGTTAAGTACTGATGTCTACAGGGTATATAGACCAGCACCTATATGTCTCGTTGTCTAGGGTATAGATATACTTCAATAATAGAAGTGATTCGGCTCTAGCCACCAAAATACAAATTACTAATTAGTCACTAATTATCAAATATAAATAGCAACCAACGCCTCTGTATACACAACACAGAAAATATTTAATACATAAAATATATGAACAAAACGAATATATTGAATATGAATATGGCTAGTAGATATGGGAATACGGCCAGGGAGGTATACCAGAAAATGCCACGACCGAGTAAGAGCGACCCCTTGTGGAAATCAGACACTCGTAATAACACGAATGAGGACTGATCATTGTCCAATACGAAGCTACCTGTATAAGTTTGACCAGTGGCGGCATGAGGTAAGCGCGGGACCTAGTGCCAGCAATGACCCCGCGGGGCCAGAGTACTTGTAAAGATCGCTAAGCACCAGTATGCTATGGTATTTAAAATAAAAAATATCTTGTGTAATTTTAATACCGCGTGTCACCCTTTTATTAAATTATTACACGTTCATTATTTTCTCTGGTCTATAAACAACGGTGTAATGCTTTCAAAGACGTCTAGAGCTACGCTACGGAATTAGACCCTCAAAAAAGATTACAAGAGTGCCTCTTTCGTTTCTTTAAAATCGTTTCCAGCATACGTTCTACCATCCACTCTTTGGTTCTACATGTATAGGCTATTAACCAGGACGAGACATAATCAGGACCGAAACGCGGGGCCTACCTAAGCGCGGGGCCTGGGGCAGTCGCCCCAGTTGCCACCCCCAAACGCCGCTACTGAGTTTGACAACAGAAGGGAACTGGCATGTCGATTGTGTGGCTACCCCGAAGAGACGGAGGCCAACAAACTAGAAGGTTGCCCCGGGTTGGACGGGGCTTTGGAGGCTGAAGTTGCGTTACCTGCAGAGGATTACCTCTATGGCGAGGCCCGCTTGATGAGGCTCGCTTGCTATAGATTGAACCGGGTCTTAATTAAGAGCCTAACTGCTCGACCCAAAAGACAATGTACATTCTCTAGTAGATACTGGCTGGACTTCTATGCTCTGGCCAGTCAGGCGTGACTCTCTATTTTCCTCCGCGGAATGATTGAAAGCCCATTAACTCGCAGCAATGGTCATCGTCAGCAAGGGTTCTCACGTGTGAGGCAAGGCCACCTTGTCCCTTCCTCGCAACAACTGCACGTTTTCTGCCTGGGATGTTAGCCTAGTGGTTTCTTCGTCTACCTTTCTAACAACTTTACTATACTTCACTAACAACTCCTACTTAACTTCAACTCCTACTTAACTAATCCTTACCCGCTACTATTTTACTTCAACTCCTACTTTACTAGCTGAAATAATATGGAATATCTTATTCAACTATTGCTACTGATAACATATAAATAAACGTATCAATAAACATATCAATCAAAGCAAATAGGGATTAAAAGCATTAAATAACATATAATACATATACAAGATACATTTGCCTATTCTAAGTCTAAGTACCGCTCGAAACTGAAAACAAACTTCTCAGCTAGACTCAACTCTATTCGACAGTCAACGCTAGTTTTGCGTCTGCCCTACATTCCTAACAGTTGTAATTGGCTACTTCCCAAAGCTATGGCGTTGGTCATCGTGCCGCTCTCATTTGGACTGGTAGGTTGTCATGTACCAACTGTTTAGCACGCGCTCACATGCCTGCATTCGAGAATATTCAGCCAACTTCCACGTGATCACATATTACTAATTTGTAGTAGCGTCCTATAAAATTTTCCATTGTCAATCATGAATCTTTGTTTAACTCAAGGACATCATCCCTGTTGCGTTGATTGACCTAAACGTACCCTCAACGGTTCTAAATTTGTAATGGTTCTAAAATATTGCGGGGAGGGACTCAACAAGCTCTGTAAATTTTAAGTGTTATACATCAACAACAATATTAAAAGTGTAAACAGACATGGTATTTTAGATTCATTCTAACTCTACCTGTTGCATTCTGTTTATGAAAAGCATGTACGAATGTGTTGTGTTTTTACAACGGATCAGCGTGAATGCCACTCAACTAAGTTGCTAACTTAGAAGATCATAGGATAAAAGCATCAAACAGTAACTAACATGGCTAATCATCAACATCTGGCGGAATAACTTTTAACATTTTTTGTGTTTTCGTGTGTATGTTAAACAATCAATAGGGCATTTATTTACTTTTGATCATGTATTAAACATTCACATTATAAGTGAAGCTAACACCTGGTCCAATGAAGGGAATGTCAATCACATAACGTACGCTGAGATGAACAAAAGAATCCAGGATGTTATAAACTATTTCATGGCAAAGGCTGCTGAAATTTCAAGTATTTCATACAAGCTTTGAACTGTCAATGTATGCATCAAGCATACCAGCACACAAGTTGTGAACTGTCAAAGTATTTATCAAACATACCACCACACAATTTGGGAACTGTCAATGTATTTATCAAGCATACCAGCACACAAGCTGTGAACTGTCAATATATTTATCAAACATACCAGCACACAAGTTGTGAACTGTCAATGTATTTATCAAACATACCAGATCACAAGCTGTGAACTTTCAATGAATTTTTCAAACATACCAGCACACAAGCTGTGAACTGTCAATGTATTTATCAAATATACCAGCACACAAGCTGTGAACTGTCAATGTATTTATCAAACATACTATCACACTAGCTGTGAAGTGTCAATGTATTTATCAAACAAACCAGCACACAAGTTGTGAACTGTAAATGTATTTATCAAACATACCATCACACAAGATGTGAACTGTCAATGTATTTATCAAACATACCAGCACACAAGCTGTGAACTGTCAATGTATTTATCAAACATACTATCACACTAGCTGTGAACTGTCAATGTATTTATCAAACATACCAGCACACAAACTGTGAACTGTCAATGTATTTATCAAACATACCCGCACACAAGCTGTGAACTGTCAATGTATTTATCAAATATACCAGCACACAAGCTGTGAACTGTCAATGTATTTATCAAACATACTATCACATTAGCTGTGAACTGTCAATGTATTTATCAAACATACCAGCACACAAGCTGTGAACTGTCAATGTATTTATCAAATATACCAGCACACAAGCTGTGAACTGTCAATGCATTTATCAAACATACTATCACACTAGCTGTGAACAGTCAATGTATTTATCAAACATACCACCACACAAGTTGCCAAACTTTGTTTATTTTATATAAATTTCAGTGTTTTTGTGACATTTTTAGATATAATATGGGGTTGGAATGTTACACGGCCTCTGAGTTATAATTATTTGAAGCGGAATGTTTAAAAAACGATATTTACATTGAATATGGATTATCGAACCTTAGAGTGAAAATTGCCTCTGAGCTGGTGCTTTAAGAATAATGTCTAAAAATGAAAAAAAATACCATAAAATTCTACCTTAAATTAAATGTAACAAACATGAAAACCAACACAGCCTAAAATGTAATCCGTCGAAAAACTTACATATGAACAAAAGAAATAAATGAATTTTAAAAAAATAATTTTAAATAATAATTTAAAAATGATCAATACCATTGGTTTTGTTGAAACTATTTGTTTTAAAAACGGCATTTTTCATCATAAACCGTTTCAAACGCCTGGACATGATAACAGTTCTATTTGTTAAGAACTTACTGTAACGTACAATTATCCCAATAGCTCAGTTCGCTGCATTGATAATTAAATAATAACTTAGTTTTTGTCTACCTTATTCTATAAGGTTTTTAAATAAGAATATGTTGTTTTTTTATTTTTAAGTGTACATATTTTTGTTTTAATTATTACCAAAAGGGCGCAACTTGTTATAAAATTATATTGTAAAACTGGCTCTTAATTTTTGTACTTAAGAGGCATATATTAAAACGAGCAAAATACCCGTGCTACGCTACGGGGTAGGCACAATAAG
>MUZC01001160.1:75262-92904 GCA_002072015.1 Radix auricularia | reverse complement strand
GGCGTTCCTCCTTGCCACAACAACACGTCTACACAAAAACTCTCTAAACTTTTAAACATATACTAATGACGTCAACAACACAATCACCTTGCACGCTTTCGCACCACTAACCAATAATTTTAAATACCACAAAAGCAAACATCAAACACACCACCGTGCGCAACTCACAACAAGTTACAAGGGCAAATTGGTCATCCGTGACAGGGAAGACGCACTCTTTCTTTGCACAGGGGGCCAAAATGGTGTAAAGATGACTCTAACCCCCCCTCCTCACCCCAAACATTTAAAAATTTTAAAATTTATTTTATTAAAATATAAAATCAGACTTTTAAAGACCATGTTATCGCCCAAAATGTTAAATTTTTAAAGTTATCCCCTGTATCTGATAGAGAGTAAAAAATAGAATGCTCTGAATGAGGTTTTATCAAAATATTATGCACCTAACCCTATTCAAAATTAAAATCTATTTAGTTAATTTATAAAAAAAATCTGTATAATTTTGAACTTTAAAACTTAAATATCTCGAAACTACATAAATGTGACTTAGCCGTTTCTTCCCTTGAGCTCTACAAATGGATCTAAAATAATACTGATAACAGTAAACTCGGGATTTCCACAAGGAATCAACCTATGGACCCCTCTTTTTCCATTAACAAAAATGATTTACCCAAAATCATCTTATGAGAAACAAAATTCAGGTTATAAAAAAAAAAGGCTCTAGACGAAATATAAAAATAGGAAACTAATTTAATTAGAGTAGTATTTAGAGCATGTCATTCCAACCAGAACGCAAACTATTTCATTCTTGGAAAACAACTTTTCCAAAGCGAAGATTCAAAGTGGATATACATATATTAAGAGCAATAAGAATTTTTTTAAAAAAATTGTCATGTTAATCAATTAAATTTAAAATTCCAATCAAACTTAAGAATTTTTAAAATAGATGTAAGAGTAAGATTCGTTGCTGGTGAAGAAACCAGAGGCGTCACTAGGGTTGGTGTCACCAGGACGGTAGCTCACACCCTCACGATTTAGACCAAAGAACTCCCCGAGTTTTCCAGTGCCAAATAATAGGAATATATAGAATTTTACTGTCTGGTGTCACCCCACTGATGGTGTCACCCGGGGCGGCCCGCCCCCACCGCACCCCCCTAGCGACGCCACTGGAAGAAACTCATCGGACATGATTAATTGCACTGTTTAAATTAATAAACATAGATACACTATAGGTTACCGTCTCTCGGTACAATAGATATCTACATAAATAAAACAGTGGCAGCTAATGTATAACAGTTATAATATTATTTTACTGTACCCAACTTGGAATAAGCAGTAAGCAAGAGAGGTAAGCCCGCTAACCTTCCCTCCTAACATGTTCGCAGTTGCATCCCCTTACAGCTCAATTATGTCAATGTTTGTAAGCTATCTCAGTTTGGGAGATAACCAAAGCTTGAAAGGATTTGTATTAAGAGAGAAGACGACAGCGCGTCATGTTTTCAGACAGCCTAGCATTTAATTATTCTGTTTTTATTGTGTGTTCATTATCTAACATTGATGGAGAGGCATGTTACACGTTTTCAAAGACATACAATTTAGTAAGGGCAAATAGCTGCTGATTAGTTTTATTAAATGTGAGTTTGTTTTGTGGCGTGTATTTTGTGTGTGTGTGTGTGTGTGTGTGTGTGTGTGTGTGCGTGTGCGTGTGCGTGTGCGTGTGCGTGAGTGTGAGTGAGTTTGAGTTTATTTATAATGTAGGCTGGTGTGTGTTATTTTAAGTGAGTAGGGAGTATGAGGGTTCCACGCATTACCCAGCCCCCTTTATTTCCCTAACCAGTGTTAGGTACCCATTCGGAGCTGGGTGGACTCAGTGGGGCCCTAGAGCTCGTGAAACTGCTCCCTGACTTCACATGGATTCGAACCTGTGACGTCAGCTGTGGGTGTAATAGCATAACGTCCCCATTTTAAAACACATGCAGTTAAAATCTTGCTTTAAAAAATCCTACTAGTTATATCAGAACCACACTCTGAGAAATATTTTGCAGTTCTCTGCGATACCCAGTAGGGGTTAGAGTTAGAGGGAGCTCAAATTTTTGGTGATCCTGGTTTGTCAAAATACGAAGTCCGCTTGGCGAACAAAACCCCCATTAAATCAATAATTGAGATGATGCCAAATGGAGAGCTGGTCCAATCGTGCCAGATAAGTCTTTTGGTACACAAAAATCAGGGGGTCTGCTCAGGTCATCTTTTATCCTCCACAGTCCACATCAAGTTAAAATGGTAATCGTTTTTCGGGTTAGGGTTAGTATTGTTTCCAATTATTGTTAGTATTGTTGCCAAGTATTGCTAGTATTGTTGCCAAGTATTGTTAGTATTGTTGCCAAGTATTTCTAGTATTGTTGCCAAGTATTGATAGTATTGTTGCCAAGTATTGTTAGTATTGTTGTCAAGTATTGCTAGTATTGTTGCCAAGTATTGTTTGTATTGTTGTCAAGTATTGTTAGTATTGTTGCCAAGTATTTCTAGTATTGTTGCCAAGTATTGTTAGTATTGTTGCCAAGTATTGTTAGTATTAATGTCAAGTATTGTTAGTATTGTTGCCAAGTATTGTTAGTATTGTTGCCAAGTATTGTTAGTATTGTTGTCAAGTATTGTTAGTATTGTTGCCATGTATTGTTAGTATTGTTGCAAGTATTGTTAGTATTGTTGCCAAGTATTGTTAGTATTGTTGTCATGTATTGTTAGTATTGTTGCAAGTATTGTTAGTATTGTTGCAAGTATTGTTAGTATTGTTGCCATGTATTGTTAGTATTGTTGCAAGTATTGTTAGTATTGTTGCCATGTATTTTTAGTATTGTTGCCATGTATTGTTAGTATTGTTGCAAGTATTGTTAGTATTGTTGCCAAGTATTGTTAGTATTTTTGCCAAGTATTGTTAGTATTTTTGCCAAGTATTGTTAGTATTGTTGCCAAGTATTGTTAGTATTGTTGCCAAATATTTTTAGTATTTTTGCCAAGTATTGTTAGTATTGTTGTCAAGTATTGCTAGTATTGTTGCCAAATATTTTTAGTATTTTTGCCAAGTATTGTTAGTATTGTTGTCAAGTATTGTTAGTATTGTTGCCAAATATTTTTAGTATTGTTGCCAAGTATTGTTAGTATTGTTGTCAAGTATTGCTAGTATTTTTGCCAAGTATTGTTGCCAAGTATTGTTGCAAAAATTGTTAGTATTTTTGCCAAGTATTGTTGCCAAGTATTGTTAGCAATGTTATTAGCTTTGTTAGTATTGTTATTAGTATTGTTAGATTTTTTGTAGAAACGGCTTGATAATTTTTTTTTTATACTACAAGTGTAAGATGACATTGCAGATCATTAGTCAATTCTCGGACAACAGATGGAGAGCATTTACAAGTTTTGGGATAACTTTCTGACAACACTTTGACTACACTTTGACAACACTTTGACATCACTTTGACAACACTTTGACAATTTTTGCTTTGTAAAATAACTTTTTAAAAGCGACAAGATCATCTCAAACATTTTAGCTGTAGTCAAATTTAGAAAATTTGTTTTTTCTGCAAGCAATTATGTCGTTTGGTAAATTTCTAATTTTCTTATAAGAATTTCATCAAATCATTTCATTTTTTTACGGTTATCAAAACGTTAGTAAACAAATAAACACGCCAAGATTTCAATAAAATGTATTGAGAAGAAGGCAATTTTCGTATGGGATCGATGTGACACAGATAACAACATCTGTGAACTCCACAACCCTAAACTCACTGACAGCCCCAGTGGAGGAAGGGGGGGGGGAGATGGGAGGGGGCAAAGTTGTTGGTTTACTTTCAATGCGAGTCCATTTTTGAACTCTGACCCACCCGTCTCACCCGGCAAGTGCCGGCTCCCTGGCGGTCCTTCATAGCTGTCAGACCTTTTCCCGACCACTTGTTGGACGAAGAGCAAGACGCATGCACGAAAACGGAGCAATCAAGAAAGCAAACTCTGGGCAGCCATCTTTCTAGAACTCTTCAGATTCGTTTTGTAAAAAAAAAAATCTTTAAGCTTGCTTCCTTATTTAGCTGGCTCTCTTTTTGAATGACTCTCCCAGCCACACCCGCCTCTTGCGATTTTCTTCTCTAAGCAGGAATATTGGTTCACTTTTTGTACCCGTCTTTCCGACAAAACCCGGAGGGTGGTGGGCGTTATAGTAAAGTTCATTGAAAGTTCTCTAATCTTTGTAGGAGAATGTGAAAATCTTGTACTTGTTTGGCCAAGCTTTGATGTGTATCAGTAACTATGTACTAGATTGTATGAATGTTTTGTTTTCTTCTAACAGCCGTTTACTTTAATGGGGTATGCATAGTTAGTATCTAAATTCTTACCTCTTCCTGGCTCAGTGAGTCAGTTCTTTGATATCTAATTCAACACATATCTTTAATGCGCACTTAATTGAAAATTCCCATAAGTAGGTTCGATAAGTACAATTTTTTTAAAGTGAAAGTTGGGTAATTTTCGATGTGTCGGGAAATTATATGTAGATCTAGATCTATCTTAATTGTATCTCATCATCATTTTTTCGTCAAAAAAGCTTTACTGCATCGGTTTACGTTTCTAGACTTAGTATTATGCAAATTAAATAATATTTGTTGTACGTACGTACGCATTTAGTTGATACTCCTCTCCCCCTGTACGCATTTAGTTGATACTCCTCTCCCCCTGTAAGCATTTAGTTGATACTCCTCTCCCCCTGTAAGCATTTAGTTGATACTCCTCTCCCCCTGTACGCATTTAGTTGATACTCCTCTCCCCCTGTACGCATTTAGTTGATACTCCTCTCCCCCTGTATACATCCATAATTAATGGAAGACCATCCCCATCTCTCCTAGCGTACGTAATATATTATATAGATGGCGCCTTATGATTGATTCATTTGCAAATTTGACAAAACTCATTTGAACTAAAAATGACCACTTGGTTTTAATAAAAACTAAAAGCCGCAATGAACATCATCATCATCACACACACAGACACACACACATACATACACACAGACACACACACAGACATACACACAGACACACACATAGACACACACACAGACACACACACAGACACATACACACATACACACAGACACACACACACACAGACACACACAGACACACACATAAGACACACACAGAAGACACACACATAAGACACACACACAGACATACACAGACACACACACAGACACACACACAGACACACAATCAACAACAAACGAGAAATAAGTGCTCGTTGAAATTTGTGGCTGCTACTCACGAACATTGAGTCGGACAAAGATACACTCATAAATTACGTTCATCCAAGTCCAAGTCATTGAATGTTTTAAATTTTAATTCAAAGTTAAAATTTCAACTAATAATTCTTCATCAAAATGGTGCTTTTTTATTTGTGTACTATGCATTTATGCCGTTTTTTCACTTGGGGGTCCGTGGTCAGGTTTTGACTATAACAAGGGGTCCATGGATCAAAAAAAGTTTGGGAACCACTGCCTTAGAGGAATTAGGAAAGTGAGTTTTGTCAGTGAAGATGATTATATCATACAAAACTGTCCGGCATCCTTCCGTCTCGCGAGACGATGGTGCATCACCGTTGGGTTGGGTTGCATTTCCTCGAGTGACTGTGCAGTCCTATCCTTGAGTGACAGTCTTTGCCACAGTTTTTACACACGAGTTCTGTGCTTCCAAATGTTTTGGCCTTTCTCCTAGCTCTTCTGTCTGCAGCCTCCTCCATTCTTCGCTCCTCGGCTACTATGACGCCCTCTTTGACAACTGTGCGCCACGTAGATCGGTCTTCTGCCTTACACTCCCAGTCACTTGTATGTATTTTGGCTGCTTTCATGTCCCTTTGACAGACATCTTTAAATCGCAAGCGTGGGCGACCTGTTTTCCTCTTTCCTGAAGCAAGTTCACCATATAGGAGGTCCTTCGGGATGCGGCCGGGGCTCATTCTTTTGACATGTCCTAGCCACCTCAGGCGTCTTTCACTAAGAATTGAGAACATGCTTTGGGTATTGGCACGCGTTAGTACCTCACTATTAGGCACTTTTTCTTGCCATTTAATACCAAGGATGCGGCGCAAGCATCTCAAATGGAAGCTGTTAAGCTTACGCTCTTGTGATGTATAAGTGGTCCATGTCTCGCTCCCATATAGTAGTGTACTGATGACACAGGCTCGATAGACGCACAGTTTGGTTTTCTCCGTTAGCTTGGTGTTTTGCCAGACCCGCTTATTTAGTTTAGCCATTGTTGCGGCTGCCTTGCCAATTCTGCTGTTTATTTCTTCTTCAATGGACAGTGTATTGGAGACCTTGGATCCCAAGTAGGTGAAGCTGTCCACAACCTCCAAGTTTTCATTATCGATATTTATGGTAGGAGGAGGTCGAGTGTCTTGGGCCATGATGTTTGTCTTTTTCAAGCTGATTTGCAGACCAAATTCTTTGCAGGCATTGGAGAAGCTTGACACGAGTTGTTGCAAACCAGATTCTGTATGTGCTGTTAGTGCCGCATCATCCGCAAATAGTAGCTCTCGAATTAGGACATCCGTCGTTTTGGTCTTGGCTCGGAGGCGGGCAGTGTTGAAAAGTCCTCCATCAGCTCTGGTATGTAACCAGATTCCCTCACTGCTATCCTTGAATGCGTATCGAAGAAGTACAGAGAAGAATATTGCGAAGAGTGTTGGTGCGAGTACACAACCTTGTTTAACTCCGCTGCTGACAGGGAAGGCCTCTGACTTAGCTCCATCGAACTGTACTGTGCCAAGCATATTTTCATGGAACTGTCTGATGATGGCAAGTAGGTGAGGGGGACATCCAATTTTTGCCAGTATTTGGAATAGCCCGTTGCGACTGACTAAGTCGAAGGCTTTTGTAAGGTCCACAAATGCAATGTATAGTGGCATCTGCTGCTCTCTGCATTTTTCCTGGAGCTGTCGTATGGAGAACACCATGTCTATGGTAGACCGACCGGACCGGAAACCACACTGAGATTCTGGATAGACGCGGGATGCTAGGCTTTGTAAACGTTTTAGTATAACGCGGGCAAAGGTCTTTCCTACAATACTAAGGAGTGAAATGCCGCGATAATTATTGCAATCACTCCTATCACCTTTGTTTTTATATAGTGTCACTATATTTGCATCCTTTAGGTCTTGGGGGATGTAGCCCTGTTCCCAGCAGAGGGACAGAATCTCGTGCAATGGTTGGAGTAAAGCTGTCTTGCCACTCTTTAGAACCTCTGGTGGTATTCCATCATTCCCAGGCGCTTTTCCACAAGCTAGACTGTCAATTGCTTTGCTCAGCTCTTCCTGTGTGGGCACGACATCAAGTTCTTCCATGAGTGGCATATCTGGGATGTCATCTAGAGCGGTGCTGGAGACTGTGGTAACTGTTGAATACAATTCCAGATAATGCTCAACCCACCGTTTTAGCTGTGCTGCCTGGTCTTGAATAATTTCTCCATTTTTGGACTTTAGGGGAGCAGCTTTTGACGTCAAGGGGCCCGTTGCCTTTTTGATGTTTTCGTACATGACTTTTGCATTGCCCATGTCTGCAGCTGATTGTATACTGGAACAGAGCTTAAGCCAGTAGGTATTGACACATTTACGTGCAACCTTTTGGGCAAGTGACTTAGCTGTTTTTAAAGCATGCAAATTGTCAGGTGTAGGCTTTCCCTTGTAAGCCATAAGAGCTTTCCTTTTTGCTTCAGTGACGGGTTTCATCTCGTCCCAATGTTCATCAAACCAGTCCGTGTTTTTGTGAGATTTTTTGCCAAAGGCTTGTATTGCGGATGTATAGATTGTGTCTCTCAGTTGCGTCCATTTGGAGTCAATGGTGACGCATGGGGACATCTTTGAGAGACTTTCCTTCACCTTGTCTTTGAACAGCTGCGCTATCGCAGGGTCTTTCATGCAGGAGGTATTGATGCGTGGACTTCCCTTTTTCTTTGTGTGGTACGAGTTTTTCCTCATTATTCGTACTTTGCTGGCGACAAGGGAATGATCCGTGTCACAGTCGGCACTGTGATAGCTGCGAGTGAGTAGGACGCTAGCTAGTTGTGCACGCCTGGTGATAATGAGGTCCAGCTGGTGCCATTGGTGGGATCGAGGGTGTCTCCAAGATACTTGATGTATATCCTTGCACTTGAAGAAAGTGTTGGTCACACACAAGCCTCGTGAGCAGCACAATTCCAGAAGCCTTTGTCCATTTTCATTTAACTTTCCTCTTCCAAATAGTCCAAGGCAGGTGGGCCAGGCTTCGTGGTCGCTCCCCACTCTAGCATTGAAATCTCCTAGGAGATAGATTGCCTCGTCTTTGTGGATGCCGGCTATTGCCTGGTCTAACGCTCCATAGAACTGGTCCTTCTCTTCCGGAGTTGAATAGAGTGTTGGGGCATACACACTAAGAATGTTTGCTGGGCCCGCAGTTGTTCTGAGTCTTAGAGTGAGGATCCTCTCCGTGCCTGATGACGGTGGTTCAATGGATGGTAGAAGAGTGTTTTTAACAGCGAAACCCACACCATGCTGTCTAGGTTCGTCTTTCGGTCTGCCTTGCCAGAAGAAGGTGTAATTGGCCTCTTTGAGTGAACCGTTGTCTGGGAGCCTGGTCTCCTGAAGGCATGCTATGTCAATCTTTAGCCTTTTAAGTTCTCTATCGATTATTCCTGTCTTCCGTGTGTCGTTTATGGACTGCAGATCATCAGTGATGCCGGGACACATAGTCCTCACGTTCCAGCTAGCGATTCGAAGAGCTGGGGTCTTCTTTTTCTTTTTTGTATTTCTTGGTGCAGGGCTTAGTGGCCCACTTGTTGAGTGGTACTCTAATCTCCACGCACCCAGTGGAGAAGGCAGGCCATGACGGGATAGCACCTATTTGACTGGGGGCTGCCCAGTTTGAGGCGGGCGGTAGCTGTCCAGTGAGACATTGGTAGTCTCTCCCACCGTCGGAAGCAGCCCCTGGCGCCTAGCTCTACGTCAATTGAGCTTTGGCTTATAACCGGTAACTGCTGCTTCCCGTGTTTTATCGACACCTTGCGGCGACGCTGGAGTGTCCTCTCTAGAGGTGATGCAAGCCTGGGCGGGTATTATGGAGAATTAGCTGCTGCCCATACAGCATATCCCCCCTCTCCACGTCAATGGTGTAACCAAGGGAACGACTTGCGTCGATGCAGCTCCTGCGACGCCAATGGCAGCCATACAAAACTAAAGCAGGCGTATACTGATTTTTTAAAAAAAGTTCCTGAATTCAAAATAAAAGACATATAACATTTATTATTTAAATACAATATGATATTTTGGTCAGGGGAAAAAACAAAAAAAACAAAAACAAACTAGCATTGCAATAAATTGGCAACATGCAATTTTGAAAGCTGAGTAAAAGAGAATTATTGGGACATTGTTTTTAATTAATTCTGTGACATAAAAATGTCAAGGAAACATGACAGCAAAAATGACGACATCAATGTGAACAGAAAGTGGACCTTTCAACCTGCACGTGCCGTCGCTTAGCAGCTGTATGCATACTCTCAAAGCCGTTGTAAATCTACACAACGATGGTGAGCAGTCATCTCCCCTGGAGCTCTCTCGTAAAGGAAAACACTATAATGGTAAACAGTTTGATGCGAATCTTTGACAGTCAGATATTGATGTGGTTCTGGAGACAGAAGTGGTCGGTGGGTGCAGTGAACGTAAATAAATACAAGACACATTGAGACACTTCTACTTCTAAAGACAGAAGTGGTTGGTGGGTGCAGTGAACGTAAATAAATACAAGACACATTGAGACACTTCTAAAGACAGAAGTGGTCGGTGGGTGCAGTGAAAGTAAATAAATACAAGACACATTGAGACACTTCTTAAGACATAAGGGCATCTTGATTTCCATACATGAGATCTCTCTAACTCTCTAACTCTCATACTATGTGTATCAACATTTGGACTGATCCAAAGTTGAGCTGGCTGTTGAGGGGAATAGCTCGCGTGCCAACAGTGTTAATCTTGTAACTTGAAGACATAGCCTAATGTTTATGGATAAGTTAAGCGCAAAGAGTTGTTGTAATGGAAGAAATTTATAACAAAAATGTATTATAAAAAATAGAGTGTGTGTGTTGGGGGGGGGGGAGAATTTCCTTAACATCTATATATATAATTCTCCTCATAGTTCAACCATGCCGGACACCAAGCTATCTAACCCCACCGACCATTCAGCTGGCAAGAAAAGGTAGTACAGAGGGTGGGGGTCATCGAGACCAACAATGCGTTCAATGGAGGTAAATTACTGTGTTCTTTCAGAAAAACAGAATAGCATGTATTTCTTAATATAGTGTTTATTACATTCGCCAAACTTGTGGAAGGTCGTAGGTTCAAGCCCCAGCTATGACATTACTTTTGAAATTTTTAAAAATTCTTGTGTTTGTGCCCGTTCATTTCCCAATTTCTTTTCAAACATGACTTCGCAAAACGGCTGTAAGCTTTGTTTCTCGACATTGGCATAATAACTTCATGATCTCGGTTGTGCTCTGAACTGAACTGAACTGTCCCTAAACCCGACGCTGGGTCGTTGGGGCACCATTTTGAGCTTCGCACTATCTCATGCCAAGTGTCACGGTTCTGAGCTGCCTTCTGGGAATCGCTAAATGAAAGGCCGGTCCACTCTTTGATATTGTCCTCCCAACTCTTCTTTGGTCTGCCTCTTTTCCTTCTTCCCTGGACTGTGCCTTGCAATATCGTCTTTGAGAGACCTCCAGATCTTGTCACGTGTTCGTACCATCGTAATTTCCTCTTTTTAATGAGGTATGAAGGTCCTCGTAGGGGCCAATGACAGCACTTATTTTGTCGCTGACCGCTTCGTTCGTGATGTGCGCCGTGTAGGAGATGTTTAATACCTTTCGAAAACATCTCATCTCAAGCGCATTAATTCTTTTTTGGAGGTCTGCGGTGAGCGTCCAAGCCTCACAACCATAAAGGAAGACTGACATCGCCAGAGAGAGCATTAGTCGAATCTTTGATCTCAGGGAGAGCTTCTTGCTTTGTCAGATGTTTTTCAGTTTGCTTAATGCTGCAGTTGTTTGGGCCGTTCTGGCAAGAATTTCTGGCTTTGAGCCTTCATCGGATATTATAGCCCCTAGATATTTAAAGGTAGGGATCTCCTCGAGTTTTTGCCCGTTTATCCGTATTTCACTTGTGAAATTCTTATTTGCCATGACCTTGGTCTTCTCTGCATTGATTTCCATGCCATAGGTCTTCTCTAGCTTTGCAAGGAATTCTTTTAGTTCGTCCTCGCTGCCAGCTAGGCCGTCTATGTCATCGGCGAAGCGTAAGTTAGTTATAATCCTTCCTCCGATGCTGACCATTCCGACATGGTTTTCGAGCACATCAGTCATAATTCTTTCTAGGAAGAGGTTGAAGAGGATGGGGGAGAGTAAACACCCTTTTCTGACACCAACAGTGGTCTTGAACCAATCTCCCAGCTTGCTGTTGTAGTTGTAGAGTACTGCGCTGGTTGCTCTGTTGTACAGGTTCTTGATCACAGCAATGAGGTTAGCATTAATTTTGAACTTGTGCATGGTTGCCCACAGTGCTGCATGCCACACCCTGTCAAACGCCTTTTTAAAGTCTATGAAGACATGAAAGAGGTCTCTCTGGTGTTGCAGATGTTTTTCACAGAGCACTCGCAAGTTGAAGATCTGCTCTGTTGTGCTCCTTCCTGCTCTGAATCCTGCCTGTTCTTCTGCAATGATCTGCTCTGCTAGTGGTTTCAGTCTGTTTAGTATTACCATGAGCATGACTTTGCTGGAGTGACTAATCAGGCTAATTGTATGGTAGTTCTGACACAATTGTAGATTACCCTTCCTTGGGAGCGTTATAACCAGCGACTGAGTTCAGGGTGTTGGCAATTCTCCTGTCTGCCAGATCTTGTTGCACATGTTGGTTAGAATGTTTATTACTGGGTCACCTCCTGCCTGAATCAGTTCACCTGGGATGTTGTCTGCTCCACCCGATTTCCCCTTTTTCAGCTTTCGCACAGCCAGCTCCACCTCATCACGGAGAATGGAATGCATGTCTATGTTAGTTGACGTTGGGCAATTGAGCACTGATTCATCGCCCTTTGAGTCTTCATTGTATAGCTCAGAACAGTATTCGGTCCATCTTTTTAATATTTCTTGTTCTTCTGTATTACATTTCGCAGATTTATCTTGTATTCTTGAGATGCGACCTTGCTTGGTGGATGTCAGGTCTTTGACAATCTTGTAAGCCTTTTTTGAGTTGTTCCTTAGTAGATTTTCATCGTTGTATGAGCATTGTTGTTCTATCCAGTTTGTTTTTGCTTTAATAATTTCTTTCCTGATCTTTTTATTGATTGCTCTGTATTTGGTTGCTCCTTCTGCAGTATTCTTTACGTTCTTAAGTTTTCTTCTCTCATCGCATAGCTCTAGGATATAAGTGGAGACCCATGGTTTTTTTTATTGCATGTTTCTTGCCAAATATATCTTTTGCTGTCCCAATTATTGTGGTATTGAAGGTATCAGTGATTAGATCCATGTCCATATCCGTTTCTGACTCACATAGTGTGGTCAGTGGAGCAAATTTCCTTCCAATTTTGCCCTGAACGCCTCTGCGATTTCTGGATCTTTCAGTTTTTCAAGGTCGAAGCGTAATCGTGAATTGCTTTGTTTTGCTATCCTTTTCAGGTGTAGATGGAAAGTCATCAGCACCAGATTATGGTCGCTGCCGATATCCACTCCAGAGAAGCTTCTAGTGTTATCTGCTTTAATGCATGATTTGAATCGTCTTTTGACCAACATGTAATCTATTTGGTTACTATGTTCCCCGCCTGGGCTGTGCCAAGTCCATATTCTGGATTTTTTATGGTGACTAATTGTGTTAGCCAGAAGGAGGTTGTTGTATCGTGCAAATTCGAGGAGTCGAAGCCCTCTATCGTTGGTCTGGTCATTGCAAGAGTGTCCGCAAGTATCTGCCCAGTTGGTACATACATCTACTCCAATCTTCGCATTCCAGTCACCTTGGACGACGATAATATCTTTCTTTGGTGTTTGATCCACGATGTCCTGTACTTGGTCATAGAAGGCCTCAAGTTCACTATCATCATGGCTGGATGTAGGAGCATATGTCTGTATAATTGTGATATTGAAGGGTGTTGCTTTCAGGCGAATGGTGATGATGCGGCTGGAGACAGGACGACAACCTATGACTGAGTTTGTTGTATTTTTATGGATGAGGAATCCAACTCCATGTTCATGTCTGTCCTCCCTGCCGCTGAAGTAGATTTTGTGTCCATCTTCTGTTGCGAGTTCACCAAAGCTTTTCCATCGGGTCTCACACAGTCCGATGACATTCCATTGGTATCGTTCCAGTTCGTGGGTCAGTTCTTCCACTTTTCCTGTCGCATGTAAGGTTCTTACATTCCATGTGCCAATAATTATGTCTCCTCTTCTTTTAAGGTTGTATGGGGGTGTTGATTGTGGTGCACCAGTAGTAGATTTTACGTCCCCATCCTGGTGTGCAATGGCAGACGCGGCCCTTGTTAACCCGGGCGACGACCGAGCCGGTATGTGTTGAGTTAGTATAACAGTCATATGGTGTGTCTAGTTGTGCTCAGTGACAGAAAAGTAGTCACACACTCTCCTCAACAATTGCTTTCATAAAATGTCACCCGCCACTAAATCATTAGCGGCGTATGCTACGATGTGGGTTGGCTAGTTTATTTATATTTTTCTAGTCTTTATTTGAAGAAGTAGAAATTGCTGTTCATTTTGTTCTTCATTTAAAACCGTTTTTTTGGTCCCTTAATTTTTAGTTATAATTCAAATTTTCATTTTCAGTTACAGTTTAAATTGTTTTTTCTGTTTTTTTAAAAATAAAATAACACATCGTTTTAATTGTTATTGTTTTCACTCTTTTTTTTTTCTTTAAATTAAAAAGCAAAAAACACACAGCAGTGGCAAAGAAACAATTTTCACTTACTAGAGTTTGACTTAAAATTTCATCCAACCATTTCCACCATGACGACAACTAATGAGACAGTGGTCACAAAAAAATATAAATACATTCTAGAAACATGGATTATGAAAACCCTACATTCGTGCATTTTGTTTTTGAGGATTCCTCTTGCAAGGCGGCCAGGGTGATCTCAGCTTGTGGGATATCCTTTGAATGACGTCATCAGATGTACGAGCGATGCGTTTGTTTGTACAATCCCAGCTAAGCGATGTAAACATTTCCTCGAGGCTAATAATAAAACATAAGACTAATGTATTTAACACAGGAAGTAAGCTTGTCTGCTATTTATATCTAACGTTTCGTGTTTATTTGAAGAAGTTGTTTGTGGGGGGGGGGGGATCTTAACGAGTGAGCAAAGAAAAGATCCATTTTCTGTGGAAACATTATAAATCTTGAATGCAGGAATTTAATCTGAAAAACAAAGTTTACTATAGTTGATAATTCCACTCTAGTGTACACATACTCAGGCTACAGTAATGTACACTTTAAATGTCAGCTTACAGTAATGTACACTTTAAATGTCAGCTTACAGTAATGTACACTTTAAATGTCAGCCTACAGTAATGTACACTTTAAATGTCAGCTTACAGTAATGTACACTTTAAATGTCAGCCTACAGTAGTATTTTTTTTTCAAACAGTTCTCTCATGTGAGAACTGTTTGATACAATTAAGATGCTATCTGGGAAATTTAGCAAGATTGAGAGACCAGTGAAGGATAAAATGGGAAACAACATTGCAAGTGATGTGCAGCAGAGAGGTAGATGGAAGGAGCATTTTGAAGAGCTCTTAAACAGACCAGAACCAAGGAATCCACAAGATATCCAACCAGCTGATAATGACCTACAAATTGACTGTAATAGTCCCACAAAAGAAGAGATTAGCAGGGCCATTAAACAACTCAGAAATGGAAAGACTGCAGGACATGATGGCATCCCAGCAGAGGCACTGAAGGCGGACTTGGAAACCAGTGAGGAAATGCTACACCCTTTGTTTATGAAGAAATGGGAAGAGGAACAAGTGCCTTCTGATTGGAAAGAGGGATACCTTATCAAGATCCCAAAGAAGGGAGATTTAAGCTCCTGCTCGAACTACAGAGGGATTACCCTACTGTCCATCCCAGGAAAAGTTTTCAACCGTGTATTGCTTAACAGGATGAAAAACGCGGTAGACCCCCCACTGCGGGACCAACAAGCTGGTTTTCGCACCAACAGATCCTGCACTGACCAAATAGCGACACTGCGTATCATTCTAGAGCAGTCACTAGAGTGGAACTCACCACTCTATGTCAATTTTGTTGACTACGAAAAAGCCTTCGACAGTGTGGACAGGCAAACCATGTGGAGATTGCTAAGGCACTATGGGGTGCCACCGAAGATTACGTATATAATCAGAAACATGTATGAAGGGATAAACAGCCGAGTTGTCCATGGTCCGCAGGTGACAGATGCTTTCCAGGTGAAGACTGGTGTGAGACAAGGTTGCTTGCTGTCACCCTTTCTGTTTGTATTAGCCATTGACTGGGTGATGAAAACATCTACACAGCAGAAAAGGAATGGCATCCAATGGACCTTGTGGGATCAACTTGATGATCTCGACTTTGCTGATGACTTTGCCCTTCTTGCACATACCCAACAACAGATGCAGGAGAAAACAAACATTGTCGCAGCCACTTCTGCTAGCATAGGTCTCAACATACACAAAGGGAAGAGTAGAATCCTCAAGGTTAATGCCACCAGTACATCACCTATCATGCTTGAAGGAGAAGCCCTTGAGGAGGTGGAGAGTTTTGTTTACCTTGGTAGCATGGTAGATAAACAAGGTGGTACAGATGCCGACATCAAAATAAGGATCGGAAAAGCCAGAGCAGCCTTCCAGCAACTCAAGAATGTTTGGGTCGCCAACAACTTAGGCAGCAAATTAAAAGTAAGGATTTTTAACGCTATGGTAAAACCAGTGCTGCGATATGGAGCTGAGACATGGAGAACAACGGCTGTAAACCTGACCAGAATCCAGACCTTCATTAACAATTGTCTAAGAAGGATTCTCAGAATTCACTGGCCGGACAAAATCAGCAACCAGGAACTGTGGCAGCGGACTAAACAGAAGCCCATTGAGGAAGAGATTCTTCAAAAGCGGTGGAGGTGGATCGGTCATACACTAAGGAAACCTGCTTCTAATACAACAAGGCAAGCCCTGAAATGGAACCCACAGGGAAACGGAAAAGAGGCCGCCCAAGAAACACCTGGCGCCGAGAATTGGAGGCAGACATCAAGAGGATTGGCCATGAATGGAAGATCCTGGAGAAAATGGCCCAGGATAGAGATGCCTGGAGAGCTCTTGTAGGTGGCCTATGTCCTAGGAGGAAGTGCAGACGCCGGCGATGATCGGTAGATGTCCCTCATGGACGAGAAGGCTCAACAACTACAGTAGTATACATTTTAAATGTCAGCCTACAGTAATGTACACTTTAAATGTCAGCCTACAGTAATGTACACTTTAAATGTCAGCTTACAGTAATGTACACTTTAAATGTCAGCCTACAGTAATGTACATTTTAAATGTCAACCCACAGTAATGTACACTTTAAATGTCAGCTTACAGTAATGTACACTTTAAATGTCAGCCTACAGTAATGTACACTTTAAATGTCAGCCTACAGTAATGTACACTTTAAATGTCAGCTTACAGTAATGTACCCTCTCAACTACAGTTCAACCTAAAGCCATTACATAAATCCTAAAACTCTTATCTTTGACTGCCAAGAAATGTATAACTGTTTTGGCATTTACCTCTCCGCTTTCATCTAATCCATTAAAAACTTTGCTTGTCTCTCGTAATCCTCGCTGTGGCGCGAGCTCATGTTGACCAGTTAACACCCCACGTGACCTCTGTGATGTTGGAGCCCAGAAAGCAAGTCTATCAGCGTGAAGAGATCAGGTGAAAGCTTTTTAATTCTCGACAAGGGTGATGTCATGAACATTTAATTTAATGGATCTTCTTTGTTGGTGGGAGGGGCAGAGGGGGCCATTCCCTTACATCATAATATCTTCGATTTTCTTGGTGGGAGAGGCAGAGGGGGCCATTCAGTATCATTCACTTAGGCTGTGGCTACACAGGAGCAGGAATTCGACACTGCAGTATATGACCGTGCGCGTTTAGGAATAAAATATTTTTGAGGATGGCCAGACAGCACAAAATATCTCTATCCCGACTTGCGTGCACCACCGTGCACCGTCGTGTTCCACCGAACAAGATTAGCCATGCACACTATGCTATTGCATTTTTTTCCAAAAGATAC
Organism: Radix auricularia; assembly: GCA_002072015.1. Classification (NCBI taxonomy): domain Eukaryota; kingdom Metazoa; phylum Mollusca; class Gastropoda; family Lymnaeidae; genus Radix; species Radix auricularia. Next base: position 75,546 of record MUZC01001160.1, on the reverse strand, counting down.
AGCCGTATACTGATGTGTCGAAAAGCGGCTCCAGTGTTGCCACGTCTTTGATCTTGTTCAAGATTTTATAGATTATAGCACATATATACGACTGCAATTTTATGTTTGTAACGAAAGTAGCACCCACCCTAGAAGATTTGAACAGAACGTTCTAGACTTGAAGATCTGAACATAACTTTCTAGACTTGATGATCTGAACAGAACGTTCTAGACTTGAAGATCTGAACAGAACTTTCTAGACTTGAAGATCCGAACAAAACGTTCTAGACTTAAAGATCTGAACA
>MUZC01001160.1:29478-59571 GCA_002072015.1 Radix auricularia | reverse complement strand
CAGATAGGATCCCGGCACATGGCGGCCGAGTAGTCCGATAACTGGGCGAGTCGAGGTAACAACAGATAGGATCCCGGCACATGGCGGCCGAGTAGTCCGATAACTGGGCGAGTCGAGGTAACAACAGATAGGATCCCGGCACATGGCGGCCGAGTGGTCCGATAACTGGGCGAGTCGAGGTAACAACAGATAGGATCCCGGCACATGGCGGCCGAGTAGTCCGATAACTGGGCGAGTCGAGGTAACAGCAGATAGGATCCCGGCACATGGCGGTCGAGTGGTCCGATAACTGGGCGAGTCGAGGTAACAACAGATAGGATCCCGGCACATGGCGGCTGAGTAGTCCGATAACTGGGAAGGTAGAGGTAACAACAGATAGGATCCCGGCACATGGCGGCCGAGTGGTCCGATAACTGGGCGAGTCGAGGTAACAACAGATAGGATCCCGGCACATGGCGGCCGAGTGGTCCGATAACTGGGCAGGTCGAGGTAACAACAGATAGGATCCCGGCACATGGCGGCCGAGTGGTCCGATAACTGGGCAGGTCGAGGTAACAGCAGATGGGATCCCGGCACATGGCGGCCGAGTGGTCCGATAACTGGGCAGGTCGAGGTAACAACAGATAGGATCCCTGCACATGGCGGCCGAGTAGTCCGATAACTGAGCGAGTCGAGGTAACAACAGATAGGATCCCGGCAAAGGGCGGCCGAGTGGTCCGATAACTGGGCGAGTCGAGGTAACAACAGATAGGATCCCGGCGCATGGCAGCCGAGTGGTCCGATAACTGGGCGAGTCGAGGTAACAGCAGATAGGATCCCGGCACATGGCGGCCGAGTAGTCCGAAAACTGGGCGAGTCGAGGCAACAACAGATAGGATCCCGGCAAATGGCGGCCGAGTGGTCCGATAACTGGGCGAGTCGAGGTAACAGCAGATGGGATCCCGGAACATGGCGGCCGAGTGGTCCGATAACTGGGAGAGTCGAGGTAACAGCAGATAGGATCCCGGCACATGGCGGCCGAGTGGTCCGATAACTGGGCGAGTCGAGGTAACAACAGATAGGATCCCGGCACATGGCGGCCGAGTAGTCCGATAACTGGGCGAGTCGAGGTAACAACAGATAGGATCCCGGCACATGGCGGCCGAGTGGTCCGATAACTGGGCGAGTCGAGGTAACAGCAGATAGGATCCCGGCACATGGCGGCCGAGTAGTCCGATAACTGGGCGAGTCGAGGTAACAACAGATAGGATCCCGGCACATGGCGGCCGAGTAGTCCGATAACTGGGCGAGTCGAGGTAACAACAGATAGGATCCCGGCACATGGCGGCCGAGGAGTCCGATAACTGGGCGAGTCGAGGTAACAACAGATAGGATCCCGGCACATGGCGGCCGAGTAGTCCGATAACTGGGCGAGTCGAGGTAACTACAGATATGATCCCGGCGCATGGCGGCCGAGTAGTGCGATAACTGGGCGAGTCGAGGTAACAACAGATAGGATCCCGGCGCATGGCGGCCGAGTAGTCCGATAACTGGGCGAGTCGAGGTAACAACAGATGGGATCCCGGCGCATGGCGGCGAGTAGTCCGATAACTGGGCGAGTCGAGGTATCAACAGATAGGATCCCGGCACATGGCGGCCGAGTAGTCAGATAACTGGGCGAGTCGAGGTAACAACAGATAGGATCCCGGCGCATGGTGGCCGAGTGGTCCGATAACTGGGCGAGTCGAGGTAACAACAGATAGGATCCCGGCACATGGCGGCCGAGTGGTCCGATAACTGGGCAGGTCGAGGTAACATAGATAGGATACCGCCACATGGCAGCCGAGTAGTCCGATAACTGGGCAGGTCGTGGTTACATAGATAGGATCCCGCCACATGGTGGCCGAGTGGTCCGATAACTAGGCGTGTCGAGGTAACAGCAGATAGGATCCCGGCACATGGCGGCCGAGTAGTCCGATAACTGGGCAGGTCGAGGTAACAACAGATAGGATCCCGGCGCATGGCGGCCGAGTAGTCCGATAACTGGGCAGGTCGAGGTAACAACAGATAGGATCCCGGCGCATGGTGGCCGAATGGTCCGATAACTGGGCGAGTCGAGGTAACAACAGATAGGATCCCGGCGCATGGTGGCCGAGTAGTCCGATAACTGGGCAGGTCGAGGTAACATAGATAGGATCCCGGCACATGGTGGCCGAGTAGTCCGATAACTGGGCGAGTCGAGGTAACAACAGATAGGATCCCGGCACATGGCGGCCGAGTAGTCCGATAACTGGGCGAGTCGAGGTAACATCAGATAGGATTCCGGCACATGGCGGCCGAGTGGTCCGATAACTGGGCGAGTCGAGGTAACAACAGATGAGATCCCGGCGCATGGCGGCCGAGTGGTCCGATAACTAAGCGAGTCGAGGTAACAACAGATAGGATCCCGGCACATGGCGGCCGAGTGGTCCGATAACTGGGCGAGTCGAGGTAACAACAGATAGGATCCCGGCGCATGGCGGCCGAGTGGTCCGATAACTAAGCGAGTCGAGGTAACAACAGATAGGATCCCGGCTCATGGCGGCCGAGTAGTCCGATAACTGGACGAGTCGAGGTAACAACAGATAGGATCCCGGCGCATGGCGGCCGAGTAGTCCGATAACAAGGCGAGTCGAGGTAACAATAGATAGGATCCCGGCACATGGCGGCCGAGTAGTGCGATAACTGGGAGAGTCGAGGTAACAACAGATAGGATCCCGGCACATGGCGGCCGAGTAGTCCGATAACTGGACAGGTCGAGGTAACAACAGATAGGATCCCGGTACAGGGCGGCCGAGTAGTCCGATAACTGGGCGAGTCGAGGTAACAGCAGATAGGATCCCGGCACATGGCGGCCGAGTAGTCCGATAACTGGGTGAGACGAGGTAACAGCAGATAGGATCCCGGCACATGGCGGCCGAGTAATCCGATAACTGGATGAGTCGAGGTAACAGCAGATGGGATCCCGGCACATGGCGGCCGAGTAGTCCGATAACTGGGCGAGTCGAGGTAACAACAGATAGGATCCCGGCGCATGGCGGCCGAGTAGTCCGATAACTGGGCGGTCGAGGTAACAACAGATAGGATCCCGGCGCATGGCGGCCGAGTGGTCCGATAACTGGGCGAGTCGAGGTAACAACAGATAGGATTCCGGCACATGGCGGCCGAGTGGTCCGATAACTGGGCGAGTCGAGTTAACAACAGATAGGATCCCGGCGCATGGCGACGAGTAGTCCGATAACTGGGCGAGTCGAGGTAATAACAGATAGGATCCCGGCACATGGCGGCCGAGTAGTCCGATAACTGGACAGGTCGAGGTAACAACAGATAGGATCCCGGCACAGGGCGGCCGAGTAGTCCGATAACTGTGCGAGTCGAGGTAACAGCAGATAGGATCCCGGCACATGGCGGCCGAGTAGTCCGATATCTGGGTGAGTCGAGGTAACAGCAGATAGGATAACGGCACATGGCGGCCGAGTAATCCGATAACTGGATGAGTCGAGGTAACAGCAGATGGGATCCCGGCACATGGCGGCCGAGTAGTCCGATAACTGGGTGAGTCGAGGTAACAACAGATAGGATCCCGGCACATGGCGGCCGAGTAGTCCGATATCTGGGTGAGTCGAGGTAACAACAGATAGGATCCCGGCACATGGCGGCCGAGTAATCCGATAACTGGATTAGTCGAGGTAACAGCAGATGGGATCCCGGAACATGGCGGCCGAGTAGTCCGATAACTGGGTGAGTCGAGGTAACAGCAGATAGGATCCCGGCACATGGCGGCCGAGTAGTCCGATAACTGGACGAGTCGAGGTAACAACAGATAGGATCCCGGCGCATGGCGGCCGAGTGGTCCGATAACTGGGCGAGTCGAGGTACTGCAGTTTGACAGAATGTCAGATTTATTGGCGGGAGAAGGTGCCCCTCAGCCCCAACCCGTTGACCCAGCTGGAGGTCAGGTCACGGCTAATGAACCACTTCCGAGGGAAGTGAATCCATGGCTGGGCACCAGGAGAAAATGTTGACCAGTCTACGCCACGCCCCCAGGCAAAAGTGACCCCTGCTGGAAAATACCTCGTAGCGATCAGACACTAATCACCCAGACGAGAGCTGACCACTGACCCACACGGATCTACCTGCATAGGTTTAAACTCGAGAATGGCTATCGGCTGTCGAATATGTGACGTCGCCGAGTCTTCAGAACGAAAGCTCGATCCTAAAAGAGAATGTCACATATTTAGTTGAGTGACAAGTTCATGCCTCAGTTGATTTCTGGCGTCAAACTTTCAGACATTATTTTATGATTTTAAAAGTGTTTGTATTAAAAGAATAATAATGGTAATGCTTTAGACGGTAGACAATAAATATGTAACAAAAATGTAAAGAATATAATTTAATATCTTTAGAAGCGTGTGCTGGTACAAATGTGTACTTTGTTCTTACGTATGTACAATGTACAGATGTTTGTATGGATGTGGGTATTGGTACCGATGTAAATACTGGTATAGATGTGGGTACTGGTATAGATGTGGGTACTGGTATAGATGATGGAACTGGTATAGATGTGGGTGCTGGTATAGATGTGGGTGCTGGTATAGATGTGGGTACTGGTATAGATGTAGGTACTGGTATAGATGAGGGTACTGGTTATTATGTGGGTACTGGTATACATGTGGGTACTGGTATAGATGTGGGTATTGGTATAGATGTGGGTATTGGTATAGATGTGGGTACTGGTATAGATGTGGGTGCTGGTATAGATGTTGTACAGATTCATATGTGGTTATTAGGAAAAAAACCCAAACGAAATCGGCATCCTTCCGTCTCACGAGACGATGGTGCATCACCGTTGGGTTGGGTTGCATTTTCTCGAGTGGCTGTGCAGTCCTATCCTTGAGTGACAGTCTTTACCACAGTTTTTACACACGCGATCTGTGCTTCCAAATGTTTTGGCCTTTCTCCTAGCTCTTCTGTCTGCAGCCTCCTCCATTCTTCGCTCCTCGGCTACTATGACGCCCTCTTTGACAACTGTGCGCCACGGAGATCGGTCTTCTGCCTTACACTCCCAGTCACTTGTATGTATTTTGGCTGCTTTCATGTCCCTTTGACAGACATCTTTAAATCGCAAGCGTGGGCGACCTGTTTTCCTCTTTCCTGAAGCAAGCAAACGAAATAGATTTTTTAAATATCAGGAATCGTTATATATATATATATATATAATATAATGGCTCCGGTTCCGGAAAATCCTAAATCCGGTCATTTTTATATATCCTATTCCGGCCGGAATAAAAAAAATTGAATCCGGTACATCTATGAATACACAATTGATAGACGTAGATTAAAGTGTTATGGCAGATATAAGTCCATGAAATGTCGTGGTAGATATTTTAATCTCCATATTTTCACCACTAACATCATCTGATTGGACAAGCGCCACCACTCCAGTTATGATATCATATTTCAAAGTTTGTTCAGTTCATGTTTCTATTACGACTTGTTTATTTTATTATAGGTGCTACCCACCCCACCCTAACCTAATGCTACACTTTTTTCTCCCTTGAGCGAGTTTAGAAACTTGGCAAAAATATCACTGAGTCCCCCCCCCCCCCTTACCCTTGTCAATCGCTGCCAGAGAGTTTAATTAAACCTTATCCCATTCCCACCCCAGCTCATCTCTCAGACCGGGTCTAATTTATCTGTCCATATTTCCGTTAGTTTTTGACACCAATTTTCCCGACTTGTCAATTTAGTCTCAGAGGTTATGTCTCCCTGTCCAGAAAATCCCCAAAAAACCCAACTGCTGGGAATGTAACTGACCTAATTTTTAGACCAATCGTTTCTGTCGTAGCATTGGCGGACTTCTAAGTTTGTAAAAAAAAAATGATAAGGGAGAATATCCTCACACATTTACAGCAAGGACCACAACTCGTTTAACGTTGGAGTTATTCGAATACCAAGTAGTAACAAGAAAATTTCTTCAGGTTTTATTCATTAGATCTTGAAAATGAACTTTTGAATGTAATTTCAAATTCAGAGAACCTAAATTTTGTAACTATATTTCAAAAGCCCAAGTAACTTATCCTTGTTTGATTAATTTAATCTAAAGTGACAGTTAATGGGGTTTTCCCGCTTTGTGAATGCTAATGTTAGATTTCTGCGTGGTGCGCATTATATTGACACATTCTTGGTGTGATGTAGCGTGAGAGGATATGACGTCATATTTTGTTTACTTTCAGAATGACTTAAAATGACTTTTTAACGTAATCTAGAATGATTTCCTTTGAATAAAAAAGTCGGAAATTCTTTGATGGAAATTATGTTTAAATTTAAATACTCATTCGAGTTTTTATTTCTAGTTTAATTACTTCACAGACAAGGGGAATTCATGATAATTTCTTATTTATTATTACTCTTATCTATTATTTATTATTATTATTTATAATTAGTATTTGGCATCTTTAGTTTGGTGCAGTTTTTTCCCCATGAATGAAATGGTTTGCATTTATTTTTGTTTCTTTTCTTAGATACTTTACTTTATGGAATGTTACACCCCCCCCCCACACACCTTTCATTAAGTTCATAGGCCTGAAGTATCGATGGGTAATTTGAGATGATGAAAACAAATCTCCTAGTTGTCCGTGAAGATTCCAAACAAACGGTTTAACGCCTCGGTAATAGAGGTGGTCACACGATCATAATGTGTACCCCACGAGTACATCGGGCAGACTGTAACTTTGTGATGAGAGATGATCCCATCCTTGTATTGAAGAATTTAACTTTCTGAGCACTATTTCTTCTTAATCCAGCTATCATTATGTATGTACATTTTCATATGTAGCTCTTTTAAAGAGTTTGTTTTGGGAATATGTCTATAATTATAATTCACAAGTAAATCTTGAATCTTAGTTAGTGACGTTTCTTCTCAAAGTAAATGAATCTGTCGCAGTGGCGTCAGTAGGGGTGTGTGGTGGGGGCGGGCCGCCCCGGGTGACACCAACCCAAGTGACGCCTCTGATCTATCATAACCTTGTTGGAGGTTCATCAAATTCATACGCGCATTCGCATTCACCATCATAGAGACATAGATTACCATCTCATAGAAACATAGTTTCTAGATTACCATCTCATAGAAACATAGATTCTAGGTTACCATCTCATAGAAACATAGATTCTAGGTTACCATCTCATAGAAACATAGATTATATGTTATCATCTCATAGAAACATAGATTCTAGGTTACCTTCTCATAGAAACATAGATTCTAGGTTACCATCTCATAGAAACATAGATTCTAGATTACCATCTCATAGAAACATAGATTCTAGGTTACCATCTCATAGAAACATAGATTCTAGGTTACCATCTCATAGAAACATAGATTCTAGGTTATCATCTCAAAGAAACATAGATTCTAGGTTACCATCTCATAGAAACATAGATTCTAGGTTACCATCTCATAGAAACATAGATTCTAGGTTACCATCTCAAAGAAACATAGATTCTAGGTTACCATCTCATATAAACATAGATTCTAGGTTACCATCTCAAGAAACATAGATTCTAGGTTATCATCTCAAAGAAACATAGATTCTAGGTTATCATCTCAAAGAAACCTAGATTCTAGGTTACCATCTCATAGAAACATAGATTCTAGGTTACCATCTCAAGAAACATAGATTCTAGGTTACCTTTCAACCCAGAGGATTTGACACGCCCAATTATCCTGTTGTTGGGAGTGAGAAGCCTATCGATATGAGAAAAACTACTTAAACAAAATCTACATACCATTAGACCTTCTCATAACGAGACCGTCCGTGTGAAACAGGAAATATCGATATCTTTTATATACCCCCCCCTCTCCCATGAGGAGCTGTCCAGGGGTCTGACAACATAAGATATAAAAAAAAATTCAATCAATGATTTCAGTGGAAAAAAAAGGGAAATCTTTACTTAGAAATTGAAATGGGAAAGTGGAGAGGGGGTAAAAACGTTTAAAAAGAAAATACTTTAAAAATAGATTATTTATTTGTAGAGCTCCTGGACATAAGGGTTGGCGACTTTGATTTTATTTATGAAAGATATTTAAAAACTTTTTTTTATGGAAATTGTCTTGTAGAAATACATGGAAACATCTTGGTAGTAGTAGTTGTTTATAAACAGCTCTCAATTGGTAGTAGTAATTGTTGCTAAACAGCTCTCTGATGATAGTAGTAGTTGTTTATAAACAGCTTTCTATTGGTAGTAGTTGTTGTTTCCAAACAGCTTTCTATTGATAGTAGCTGTTGTTTCCAAACAGCTTTCTATTGGTAGTAGTAGCTGTTGCTATTTTAAAGGGGCTGATTAGAGGTCACACTAAAACAATGGATTATATCTAGATGCTAAATTACCGGTAGTACACTGCCAAAAATCTCGAGACCAAATTGTGTACCATCCAAAATCTGAGGAACCAAATTGTGAAACGTTGTACTCTAGTCATGCCCCCTATCACACCGTCATGCCCCCTCCCACTCCATCGTGACAGTGACGGATTTAGCTTTGTCTGCGTGGGGGGGGGGGGCAGGAGAATTTTAGGGGGCGCCGCAAAATTTTACTAATATCAGAGCATTGAGTAAATACTAGGGCTGTTAACAATTAATTAAAATTTAATTGTTAACTTTTGAAAAATTAACGATTAATTAATCGTTAATTTCGATTAAAGCCAAAAATTTTAATTTATGATGTCATAAGTAACACTCATTTCACGTTCTTGTTGAAAATCTAAATAACACTGGCATGTCTCCTTCATATATCTACTTTTCACCAACTACGCAAAAAGACAAGTGTGTTGAAATTAATTGGTTCAAGTGATGAGCGGATCTAATTGACAATATAGCCAGCCCAGCTGAATAATCATTCACTTGGAACTGAGAAAACTTAAACAGGTATGCTCAAAACGGTCTTGGCAAGGAATGACCTTATCGGATATCGGTGTTCATTAATTTTCCACCATTGTACAGGATTAATGGATTTAAGAACTTCCATCTACATTTTGTAACGCAGTAATTCACCAGAAGAGCTGTCGTCATTTCTGTTTCAGAGTCAAACTCCATTACTGCTATTATCAAAATGTTCGTGTAATCTTCAGGAAATTATTTATCAGCCGCATTTAAAAAAAAAAAATTTTGTTGACTTTTTGACTTCAAATTATTTTTATTGATGGGTCGATTAATGGTTAAAAATAATTTAATCCTTAAAATTTTTATGGATTAGTCGAGAAATTAATCGTTAATACCCGCACCCGTTTTCAATACTAATTATTAGCCTACTAATTAAGTAAAATTTCCAAATTAACAAACAAGTCAAACAGAAGAAACACTATAAACAGATATGTTTTCAAAATAGTAACGTATATTTATTTCAGTAGTATATTTATTGATCTAAGAAAGAAACCCAGTTTATGCGAATTTATATAGAGCCCTGAGCCATATTTAAATTCCTTTCTACGTGGAGAGAAACGATTTATCGTTGATTCAAAGTCAACGTTCTCACCTAGATCACGTTCATTTGAAATTAATGCCAATCCAGACAGACGTTCGTTTGTCATTGTTGTACGCAAATAATTTTTGATGATTTTCAATCATTGATAACAGGAAGATTCAAGTAAATGTTTATAGAAAATTGACAAACAAGAGAGACCTAATGCCCTTTATTTTTCAATCAAGAACGGTAGAAACTCTTTACGTTGTAGCTCACTAGATAGTGATGGACGTTGTGATGCATGCAAATTTTTAAAGGTATAATATTCAAGAATGCTTTTTCTAGGTTAATGTGTTTGTAAATTTTGCATAAACTTCGAAGAGGATCTGTATTTTCTTCCAACATTTGTGATGGATCAATACAATAGAAATAAATAGCTGCGCTCCTAAAGTCATTAAATCGATCATCTATTTATTTTAGAAGTGTATCCAAGATAGTGAAGTACGTTTCAGATTTAAAACAGTTGGATCATCAGCCCTTTCATCTCTACTCAGTTCACCTGCCAAACTTTTATTCTCTGCAATTCGCGTTTCTTTAAATTTTGTTTTTAACATCTAGTTTGGAACAATTTTCGTTAATAAATTATTAGACATCTACTTTCATAATTTTAAAAAGCTTGATCGCTTCTCATTTCAACAAACTTATTTCTTTCAACATCGATCAATCGTTTTGCAATTGCAATGTCAATACTCTTGAACTGCAAGTGGTTTAATAACATGAAAATATCAACCAACTTTTGTACAAATAGCATCAGAAAAAACAAAATGATATTTTGTTATTAAAGCAGATAGTCCCATTGCTTCTGCTCTGACACTTCCTTTATGTTATGTCGATGGCCTTGAAATTATATCTTCTAGAATGGCTAGAATAGCAGAGAATGATCCAATAACTGCATCAACTGCATGCTTACGGCCTACGGCTTGACCATTTTGTATCAAAAAGTCATTTCAGAGTATCTACTGTTGATTCATATTGAGATTTTCGATTTTTTAAAAGAGTATGTAGACGTTGTAAGCTAGACGTAAAGAATACCTTTCAGCAGTGCCAAAAACAACTGAATACATCACTGTTTACAGACATTGCTTCGATAGTGACCAAATTCAAAACATGAGCACAACAATGAACATAGATGGCATTGTATGAAGGTTTGAAGGCCACTCTTAGTTCAAGACATCACAGATGAGCCAACATATGCCTTTCCTCCTCCGATTATGATATCAATGTCTCGCTTTTGTAATATGTAGTTCCACAACATGTCCTGATTTTGAAACTGAACGTAAAATGACATCTTATCAATTTCAAATATATCAATGGTCCGTCTAATCGATAATTACAGAAAATACATGTTCATTATCAATTACTGCCGATAATTCAGATGCAAATGATTGAATTAAATCAATCTGCACATCATAATTTAAATAAATTTCATTTTTTCTTTTAAACTCTAGATGACTGTCCAAAGGGGAATCATAGTTGGCTAATAAACTTATGATTTAACAAATATTTCAAGTATTTCTACAACTAACATCACTAAAGTCTAAAGCAAGAATTTTCTCTGTGTACTCTGAATAGCAAACCTTGTTTTGCTAAAAATCAAGAAAAACGTCACGTTTATCATTCGTTTCAATATATTTCTCTATTCTTTTACACTTAGCGACGCTCCTGACTGACCAAACCAGATATTACAGTTTTAAAAAACGATATTTCGCAAGCCAATATTGTCGTATTGGCGTTTAGTGTTGATTAAATTTTTCGTGTTTAGCATTCTTTTTTCTTTTTTTGCTCTGGTTACACCTTTTTAGTGTTCATGAGGGCGTCTCAGGGGGGCGCCATTTTAGACCCAACTGGAGCGCTGGGGGGGAGACCCGCCCCCCTGCCCTATAGCTAAATCCGCCACTGCATCGTGACAGCCCACCACGTCATCCCTAAAAGATCAAACTGGAGAGACCAGAGACTAAAGTGCTTTGGCCCAAGGACAAATATCTCTGCCCTGATCTTGGTTTGGCGCCCCGCTTGATCGTCTGCTGTTTGGTCGATGCCACACTATTGTCTGTGGATAAATATAGCTGCCTGAATACAAGACAGAAACCCCGCCGTCGATGAATGTCTGAATCGACCTTTAAATAATACCATATCATACTAAATTAGATTTACATTGTCGGTATTAATTTCATAGATTCTATCGACCTTTAAATAATACCATATCATACTAAATTAGATTTACATTGTTGGTATTAATTTCATAGCCTCTATCGACCATTAAATAATACCATAACATACTAAATAAGATTTACATTGTCGGTATTAATTTCATAGCCTCTATCGACCTTTAAATAATACCATATCATACTAAATTAGATTTATATTGTTGGTATTAATTTCATAGATTCTAGCCAATGTCTTAAATATTCTTTGTAATCATTTGTATAGTGAACAAAAATATTATAAAATAAAATGCCTTTAAAAAATTCTTATTTTTTGACTTTGTATTGACTACAATTTTAGTTACCATGTACGCTCATCTGTAAATACACCACACGTGTATTTTTTCACGCTGTCCCTAAGAAAGGCACTAAAACTAAAACCATAATATTTATTGGCGAAAGGTCTTTCTCATTTGTTGACCCCAAACAATGACATTTTCTATCATTATACATTTCCAGTGATATCATGAATGCATTAGAAATACATCTTTTTAAACTTTACCTTCGAAATCAACAACTATACATTTCTCCGACTGATAAAATTCGCTTATGTGAATATCATATCTTTAACGTGAAAATGTGTGTACTATTCTGTCGCGCGGTGCGTATTACATTGAACAACCTTTTTAATATTTCCTGTCGCGCAGTGCGATGAGTATTATATTGAACAGAATTTTATTATATTTTCGCGATCTGTAAATGTTTGTGCTAGTCTGTCACGTGGTGCTTATTATAGTCAACACAATCAATACTTTTAGTTATGTCTAATATATATAAGTGATTTATAGTCAAAAATTTTGTTTTTACGGGTTCTTAATTAAATTTTGAAGTCTGCCAGTTAGGCGTAATGTTAAAAGTGGGACGGATTGTTTTTTGTGCTTTTTAAAAACTTTTGAAATCTTTAATAAACCCAAAATCTTAACATTTGAAATTATAGGAAGTTCCTGGCGCTACAGATGGAACCAGAGGCGTAACTGTGGTTGGTGTCACCCAGTGCGGTAGCTCAAGGTGTCACCTAGTGCGGTAGCTCAAGGTGTCACCCAGTGCGGTAGCTCAAGGTGTCACCCACTGCGGTAGCTCATGGTGTCATCCAGTGTGGTAGCTCAAGGTGTCACCCAGTGCGGTAGCTCAAGGTGTCACCCAGTGCGGTAGCTCATCGTGTCACCCAGTGTGGTAGCTCAAGGTGTCACCCAGTGCGGTAGCTCAAGGTGTCACCCAGTGCGGTAGCTCAAGGTGTCACCCAGTGCGGTAGCTCAAGGTGTCACCCCTCCCATTTTAACCCATAGACCTCCTCGAGTCTACAATTGTCAAATAATGGTAACTTTAAAGTTTTTGGTGTCACCCATTATGATGGTGTCACCCGGTGCGGTCCGCAACCCCCTAGTGACGCCTCTGGGTGGATCTAACTCACAGCTCTCAGACATTCCAGTGCCACAAAAAGTTTTGGGATTATTTCCCCCACAATTCCTAGATTTGTGGATTCATGTCTGATCATCACCGTGTAATGGACTCATATGTTCAGATTTGGTTTTAATATAAAAAAAAAAGTTCCACGATGTTTTTGTTCCGATAAAGATGAGTCCCATGAGTCCCATGAGTCCCATGAGTCCCATGTTGGGACGTTGAACACTAATGGACATGAGTATTGTAACATAGTGGTCACCGGGCCGGACCGTACGAGACACAAGACACGAATATAAATCTTTGTTCAGATGAGGCTCTATTTAGTGTTCGTTGACATGAATGAACGATGTAAGACCGTATGAACCAGGTATTGGTTCTATTTAGTGTTCGTTGACATGAATGAACGATGTAAGACCGTATGAACCAGGTATTGGTTTGTGCTAAGCTGAAAGGCGTGGTCATACAGTGTATGGGCACAGTATGGGCACAGTATGGGCACAGTATGGGTACAGTATGGGCACAGTATGGGCACAGTATGGGAACGGTATGGGCACAGTATGGGCACAGTATGGGCCATGTAAACAGATAAATGTGTGTTATAAATGCCACTTAGAAGGTTTATTAATGAACAAGCATGTAATATCTAGACGTATACCGCACAGAACATATCTTCTTATTAGAATAAAACCATATTCGTTCAGACTTATGAAACTGGCTTTGAAATGTAAGGCTGGAAGGTTGAACCCATTCACTATTTGGTCTTGGCTATCAACTGTGCCCCCTTCATCCGACGCCAGGCCATGACTGAGATGATAGTGGACTGACAAGGGCAGTTTGTTGGTTGCTCCTTGTGGTAAGAGCTCGGGTCGAGGTCAACGGTCTAGTTACTAACAACTTTAACGTTGTCCTTAATCAAAGATACAAATAAAATATTAATGTGATACAGTTGCCACTTGCCGGAAAGTTATTCTTATTAATAATTTATTTTCAAAGATTAATGTATCTCTATAACGCACCAGGCTCCTGTAAACAGAAATGGGAAATGAGTCATGTATGAATACATCTTAGCTCTAGATATATGTTGAGGTTAAATAAACATATTTCACGTCACCTCACAAGTCTATTTAAAAAAATAGCTCCAGAGCTTCTTATTGATCCGAGAGGCCTCCTAAAATTTTCTCACGCATTCTGATGTCTCAATGAGTTGGCTTTGCGATGTCCACTCTGTATCCCTTATAACCAATATATCATTCAGGATACGTGTCAATATCTGTGTGCACATGAACAAATGACGTCATATCTTAAACAAGCTAGAACTCACAGTGAGAAATACTGTTTAATCCAGGGGTGGGCAATTATTTTGGCATGGGGGGCCACTTTGTGGTAGCGCATTTTAGTGGAGGGCCGCAACGTTTAAAATGATTGTATTATTTAGTTAACATTACATTTCATTTCAGAAAAAGTATGAAGGGTATCATACAAATCAATAAATAAAACTTTTATTGTTTATTCTCTAGATTTCTATGCCGCCAGAACATTTACTTATATAATCCGTTTAATGAGACAAGTGTAACCTTTCACAATTTTCTTACAATCAGTAGTGAAGTTGCTTGTTAAAATTCTCATCACTGCCTGCAAGTTTATGTCTGTCAAAGAGCATCTGTATTTAATCTTGTTGATCTTCATGCAAAAAAAAAATTTTGCTCACAAATATATGTAGATCCAAATATAGAGAACATTTTCCCAGCAAAAAAGGTTGTAGGCGATCATAAAACTGGCCTATGTGGTACTATCTTGAAGGGTTGATTGCTTTTTAAATAAAGTTTGTTGCTTCTTCAATTAGTAACACAATCTGCAACTTTCTTCTTTCGTTCTTCTTCAGAAGGTTTCCCGCCAAAATCGTTATGTTTTATTTCGTGGTGTCGTTTCAGATTGTACTCCTGAAATACGGCAATCGTTTCACGTCAGAGTAAATACACTGCTTTCTTGCATGGATTACCAAAGAAATATTTGTGTGTTTGTTCTTCATTAAACACAAAGGGATTCATCACCAATTTTACAATTTTTTCGTAGTGTTCATGGTCCTACTTAATTTGGAAATTTATATATTTTACTGTTGCAAAGACAAAATTGCAATAAAACTGACCAACCGGAAAAGTGCGTATTTCTACTGCCAGCGCACGCGCATTGACGGAAAACACGAAGCGAATTTTTGGTTGCGGACATGAAGCAAATCTCAGTTCAAGGCGGGGTTTTCTGAATGTCATGGCAAGCCACAAAAAACACTGTGGTGGGCCGCATGTGGCCCGCGGGCCGCAATTTTCCCACCCCTGGACTTTAATACATGGAAACACCGTTAACACGCACATACAAACAAAAACAAAGCATCACCTGCACCTTAGTCTAGAATAAAAAGTCATCTCATTGATGGAAAAATCATCTTAGTGAAGGAAAAAATCATCTTAGTCACGGGAAAAATCATCTTAGTCACGAGAAAATCATTTTAGTGAAGGGAAAAGTCATCTTAGTTACGGGAAAAATCATTTTAGTGAAGGGAAAAATCATCTTAGTCAAGGGAAAAATCATTTTAGTGAATGGAAAAAAATCATCTAAGTCACGGGAATAATCATCTTAGTCACGGGAAAAATCATCTTAGTGAAGGAAAAAATCTTCTTAGTCACGGGAAAAATCATCTTAGTCGCGGGAAAAATCATCTTAGTCACGGGAAAAATCATCTAAGTCACGGGAAAAATCATCTTAGTCACCGGAAAAATAATCTTAGTCACGGGAAAAATGATCTTAGTCACGGGAAAAATCATCTTAGTCACGGAAAAAATCATTTTAGTGAAGGGAAAAATCATCTTAGTCACGGGAAAAATCATTTTAGTGAAGGGAAAAATAATCTTAGTCACGGAAAAAATCATTTTAGTGAAGGGAAAAATCAACTTAGTCACGGGAAAAATCATTTTAGTGAAGGGAAAAATCATCTTAGTTACGGGAAAAATCATTTTATTGAAGGGAAAAAATCATCTTAGTTACGGGGAAATCATTTTAGGGAAGGGAAAAGTCATCTTAGTCACGGGGAAATCCTTTTAGTGAAGGGAAAAATCATCTATTAATCACGGGAAAAATCATTTTAGTGAAGGGAAAAAATCATCTCAGTTAAGGAAAAAATCAACAAACCTGACAGAGTCCCGCAGTCTATGTGACCTTGACACGAAGAAATATCAATCGGACAGCTCGCTGGCTACTGGAGGTAGACAAACTGAACCATCAATATGTGACGTTACAATGTTCTTCCCGGTGTGTCCATAGGTGTTATTTACTGTTGACGAAACATAAACATACCTAACCACCAGAGGAATAATCCTAGGTCATGTGATATCATCTGCTAAGTGTATGCCATGGTCACATTTTGTGTGTGTAGTGGGGGGGGGGGGTAAAGATGAGAAGAAAAATAATGCATTTAATGTTATGAAGGAAAAAAAAGTCATACTTTGACAACAAAACAAATAGAAGGATTTTAATTTGAGGGTGATTTGAGAAGAGTGTTAGAACCCAACATGAGGGGTGAGACTGCAATCAGGCTTATAAAAAAATTAAATGGAAAAGACGTAAACAAGGTAAGGGTTAGCCTGACAGGACGTAACAAAACAGCGAACGTTTCGGCAAAGAGCCTTTTTCAACGGACATACAATACACAAAGAAAAGGAATATAAAAAAATGAAAATTTAGGTGCGGTGAGATCCAAGGACTAAATAAATAATAATAATTCGCGGAAAAAGTATATAAGTAAAAAAAAATAAAAAATTATTAATAAATTGAAAAAAGTACTAGAAATATTTTCTAAAATTTTAATCGATAAAAAATGTTTAATTTCCGCACCCATAATATTTATAATATAGAGGCCGTCCATAAAGTACGTCACGCTCTAGAGGGGGGGGGGTTGTAAGAAAGTGTGGCAGTTATAAAACAACATTTCGTTCGAAAGTGTGACGTAATTTAGCGTGGGGGAGTTCCAAGGTTTGTGACAGTTTCTGACAGGGGGAGGGGGAGTTAAAAGTGTTTTTTAAAAGCGTGACATACTTATGAACTCCCCCGTATTTAAGTGTATATATATATATATATCAAAACTATTTCATAAATAAATAATATAAAAGCCCAAGACACTCACTCCGTTACGCTGAGCGAACAGTCCATAGCAGTTCAAAAAGAATGGTATCATTTTGATTTTGAGATTAACAGAGCGTGTGGTGTTTCTCGCCATGAAATATTAAATGACGTCTTTGTCTTAGCTTATATTTTAATTTTGGAAAATGGAACGATGTAAAAAGAGGATTTTAGAATTTATAATTATAAAATACTTTGTGTAGCCTACATTTCAGGAAGTTTAATCTTTCGTATTAAAAGTAAATTCAAATCAATAACTATGAAAGTAAACAAAACAATTGATATCTACAAATTGTTGCTAAAATTACGGCAGTCGAACAAACAGAAATTTTTCAAAAAATCCTTCACCGATATTCTTCTAAATGTTATTAGTTACTGTCTGGAGTTTGTTTCAACCCGATAGATGTTATGGTTGGCGAGAAATCGACAATATATTATTATTATTATTATTATTATTTTGTTGATTTTACAGGAAATCCTGTAAAACGTTTCGGTATTTTTTGGCCTTTGCGCGTCTTTGGGACCTCCTTAGCATATTTAATGTTTTTATCCCTTTGTCTATTTAAGGTTGCATTGGATTATGTTTGTGTTGTATTTCCAAGTTAGAATCAATTACCTTACATATTATTACTAATGGGCTCTTTTTTCTCCTACCTTGTAATGATTCAATGTTTAATGATTTTTATTTTTAACGTCCTCCCTTAATAAATCTGGCAGCTCCCCTTTTGAATTTTTTCTAGTTTATCAATGTCTTCTTTGGTAAATGGATCCCATATAAAAGTCACATATTCTAGTACAGGTCTCACCAAAGCAAGGTAGCATTTTAGTTGTTTCCAAAAAAAAAATATATTTATTACATCTGTAAAAATTTATCTTTATAAATCCAAAGGTATTGTTTGATTTTTAACGCAACTTCCTTTGGGAATTGCGTTTATAAATTTGAAATGTCCAGAAGACCTGGCCAGGTGGTCAGGCGATGAGGTGCGCTGACATCGCTCCATCTGGACAATGGTCTATGACAGATATACGCCCACATCTGGACAATGGTCTATGACAGACATACGCCCACATCTGGACAATGGTCTATGACAGATATACGCCCACATCTGGACAATGGTCTATGACAGATATACGCCCACATCTGGACAATGGTCTATGACAGATATACGGCCACATCTGGACAATGGTCTATGACAGATATACGCCCACATCTGGACAATGGTCTATGACAGGTATACGCCCACACCTGGACATGTGTATGGTGTGTATGTAACCCAGTTTAGAAAGATGTTGAGTCTAACGTCTTTTCTCAAGGAATTTGAAATGATTGTAAAGCGCCATGTAAGAGCACCAATTAAANCTGGACAATGGTCTATGACAGATATACGCCCACATCTGGACAATGGTCTATGACAGATATACGCCCACATCTGGACAATGGTCTATGACAGATATACGCCCACATCTGGACAATGGTCTATGACAGATATACGCCCACATCTGGACAATGGTCTATGACAGATATACGCCCACATCTGGACAATGGTCTATGACAGATATACGCCCACATCTGGACAATGGTCTATGACAGATATACGCCCACATCTGGACAATGGTCTATGACAGATATACGCCCACATCTGGACAATGGTCTATGACAGATATACGCCCACATCTGGACAATGGTCTATGACAGGTATACGCCCACACCTGGACATGTGTATGGTGTGTATGTAACCCAGTTTAGAAAGATGTTGAGTCTAACGTCTTTTCTCAAGGAATTTGAAATGATTGTAAAGCGCCATGTAAGAGCACCAATTAAATGAATTTTTTTAAAAAACGCCTGCCGTGAAATTTTGATATCATGTAGCACACAACAATACACAGGAAATGGAGGAACATCTGTAGACAAGGCAAACATCAGTCAACACTGTCAAACAGATCATCACAGGTAACAAGTGAAGGATTTGTTGGAATTCAAGGGTATTAAAATGAACAGGAAATAAGCTTTTTTTTAAAAAAAAAAAATCCCACACACGCACGCACGCACGCACGCACGCACGCACGCACGCACACACACACACACACACACACGTACACACAAACGACAGGTCATTTCCTCTCACATACAACTTTATTTATTCTCACCTCTAGAGCGTAACACCAGTCCACCATTTGCCATCTCCTAACATCCCTACATGCAGTAGTGCACCAACTCTACCACTGACCAACATATCAAACTCTAAGTTTAAGCCTAAACTGTCTTCCATAAATAAAAAAAACAGACTACACCAATCATATAGCTGTAGATATATCGACCATAATTAAGGACAAACTATTTGCAACAATTTAACTATTCCCTATTGTGATGTATTAACTGCAAGTACAAGAATTATTTTTCTCAGCAAAGCATGAGAAAAAAAGACTTCCCCCAATTCCCAAGGCATCTATTTATTCCATTGTTTGTGAGCATCGCATGGTCCATTACAACTAACTCGTTCACTGAATGTTGGTTGGGCTGAGGGGAGGTAATCGTTAGCAAACAACGTCAATGGTTTCTCATTTAGTTTAATTAGAAACAGCTCACAGGCAAACAAAACGGCTTCAAGTCGATTGGTTGGGAGGTTTCGGTTACCAATGGCAACTGACATCTTTAAAGACAATAGTTAAAATGAATACAAAATATGGGCGAGACTGCAATCAAGGCCATAGATAAATAAATATATGTTCGTATAACAGGGTGTGTATGGGGATGACAAGGCGACACGGAACAACGAAACGTTATTTGGTGACGTCATGTCAGACCGATACATACCCTGTTTGGAGTACATATGTTTAAAATAATTACACAACAGTTAAAATAATTAAACAATTGTTTTAACTCACAGGTAACAGCTCTATATATATACATTTAAGCCAATGTTATAACATATATAGAGCAATGCCAATTGATACCTCTCCACAACTGAAGTTATAACTCACAGCTAACACCTATATATATATAAATTTAAGCCAATGTTCTCTCCGGCATCCTTCCGTCTCGCGAGACGATGGTGCATCACCGTTGGGTTGGGTTGCATTTTCTCGAGTGGCTGTGCAGTCCTATCCTTGAGTGACAGTCTTTGCCACAGTTTTTATACACGAGTTCTGTGCTTCCAAATGTTTGGCCTTTCTCCTAGCTTTTCTGTCTGCAGCCTCCTCCATTCTTCGCTCCTCGGCTACTACGACGCCCTCTTTGACAACTGTGCGCCACGTAGATCGGTCGTCTGCCTTACACTCCCAGTCACTTGTATGTATTTTGGCTGCTTTCATGTCCCTTTGACAGACGTCTTTAAATCGCAAGCGTGTGCGACCTGTTTTCCTCTTTCCTGAGGCATGCTCACCATATAGGAGGTCCTTCGGGATGCGACCGGGGCTCATTCTTTTGACATGTCGTAGCCACCTCAGGCGTCTTTCACTAAGAATTGAGAGCATGCTTTGGATATTGGCACGCGTTAGGACCTCACTATTAGGCACTTTTTCTTGCCATTTAATACCAAGGATGCGGCGCAAGCATCTCAAATGGAAGCTGTTAAGCTTACGCTCTTGTGATGTATAAGTGGTCCATGTCTCGCTCCCATATAGTAGTGTACTGATGACACAGGCTCGATAGACGCACAGTTTGGTTTTCTCCGTTAGCTTGGTGTTTTGCCAGACCCGCTTATTTAGTTTAGCCATTGTTGCGGCTGCCTTGCCAATTCTGCTGTTTATTTCTTCTTCAATGGACAGTGTATTGGAGACCTTGGATCCCAAGTAGGTGAAGCTGTCCACAACCTCCAAGTTTTCATTATCGATATTTATGGTAGGAGGAGTTCGAGTGTCTTGGGCCATGATGTTTGTCTTTTTCAAGCTGATTTGCAGACCAAATTCTTTGCAGGCATTGGAGAAGCTTGACACGAGTTGTTGCAAACCAGATTCTGTATGTGCTGTTAGTGCCGCATCATCCGCAAATAGTAGCTCTCGAATTAGGACATCCGTCGTTTTGGTCTTGGCTCGGAGGCGGGCAGTGTTGAAAAGTCCTCCATCAGCTCTGGTATGTAACCAGATTCCCTCACTGCTATCCTTGAATGCGTATCGAAGAAGTACAGAGAAGAATATTGCGAAGAGTGTTGGTGCGAGTACACAACCTTGTTTAACTCCGCTGCTGACAGGGAAGGCCTCTGACTTAGCTCCATCGAACTGTACTGTGCCAAGCATATTTTCATGGAACTGTCTGATGATGGCAAGTAGGTGAGGGGGACATCCAATTTTTGCCAGTATTTGGAATAGCCCGTTGCGACTGACTAAGTCGAAGGCTTTTGTAAGGTCCACAAATGCAATGTATAGTGGCATCTGCTGCTCTCTGCATTTTTCCTGGAGCTGTCGTATGGAGAACACCATGTCTATGGTAGACCGACCGGACCGGAAACCACACTGAGATTCTGGATAGACGCGGGATGCTAGGCTTTGTAAACGTTTTAGTATAACGCGGGCAAAGGTCTTTCCTACAATACTAAGGAGTGAAATGCCGCGATAATTATTGCAATCACTCCTATCACCTTTGTTTTTATATAGTGTCACTATATTTGCATCCTTTAGGTCTTGGGGGATGTAGCCCTGTTCCCAGCAGAGGGACAGAATCTCGTGCAATGGTTGGAGTAAAGCTGTCTTGCCACTCTTTAGAACCTCTGGTGGTATTCCATCATTCCCAGGCGCTTTTCCACAAGCTAGACTGTCAATTGCTTTGCTCAGCTCTTCCTGTGTGGGCACGACATCAAGTTCTTCCATGAGTGGCATATCTGGGATGTCATCTAGAGCGGTGCTGGAGACTGTGGTAACTGTTGAATACAATTCCAGATAATGCTCAACCCACCGTTTTAGCTGTGCTGCCTGGTCTTGAATAATTTCTCCATTTTTGGACTTTAGGGGAGCAGCTTTTGACGTCAAGGGGCCCGTTGCCTTTTTGATGTTTTCGTACATGACTTTTGCATTGCCCATGTCTGCAGCTGATTGTATACTGGAACAGAGCTTAAGCCAGTAGGTATTGACACATTTACGTGCAACCTTTTGGGCAAGTGACTTAGCTGTTTTTAAAGCATGCAAATTGTCAGGTGTAGGCTTTTCCTTGTAAGCCATAAGAGCTTTCCTTTTTGCTTCAGTGACGGGTTTCATCTCGTCCCAATGTTCATCAAACCAGTCCGTGTTTTTGTGAGATTTTTTGCCAAAGGCTTGTATTGCGGATGTATAGATTGTGTCTCTCAGTTGCGTCCATTTGGAGTCAATGGTGACGCATGGGGACATCTTTGAGAGACTTTCCTTCACCTTGTCTTTGAACAGCTGCGCTATCGCAGGGTCTTTCATGCAGGAGGTATTGATGCGTGGAC
This sequence comes from Radix auricularia, assembly GCA_002072015.1. Lineage (NCBI taxonomy): Eukaryota > Metazoa > Mollusca > Gastropoda > Lymnaeidae > Radix > Radix auricularia. Next base: position 36,857 of record MUZC01001160.1, on the reverse strand, counting down.
TTCCCTTTTTCTTTGTGTGGTACGAGTTTTTCCTCATTATTCGTACTTTGCTGGCGACAAGGGAATGATCCGTGTCACAGTCGGCACTGTGATAGCTGCGAGTGAGTAGGACGCTAGCTAGTTGTGCACGCCTGGTGATAATGAGGTCCAGCTGGTGCCATTGGTGGGATCGAGGGTGTCTCCAAGATACTTGATGTATATCCTTGCACTTGAAGAAAGTGTTGGTCACACACAAGCCTCGTGAGCAGCACAATTCCAGAAGCCTTTGTCCATTTTCATTTAACTTTCCTCTTCCAAATAGTCCAAGGCAGGTGGGCCAGGCTTCGTGGTCGCTCCCCACTCTAGCATTGAAATCTCCTAGGAGATAGATTGCCTCGTCTTTGTGGATGCCGGCTATTGCCTGGTCTAACGCTCCATAGAACTGGTCCTTCTCTTCCGGAGTTGAATAGAGTGTTGGGGCATACACACTAAGAATGTTTGCTGGGCCCGCAGTTGTTCTGAGTCTTAGAGTGAGGATCCTCTCCGTGCCTGATGACGGTGGTTCAATGGATGGTAGAAGAGTGTTTTTAACAGCGAAACCCACACCATGCTGTCTAGGTTCGTCTTTCGGTCTGCCTTGCCAGAAGAAGGTGTAATTGGCCTCTTTGAGTGAACCGTTGTCTGGGAGCCTGGTCTCCTGAAGGCATGCTATGTCAATCTTTAGCCTTTTAAGTTCTCTATCGATTATTCCTGTCTTCCGTGTGTCGTTTATGGACTGCAGATCATCAGTGATGCCGGGACACATAGTCCTCACGTTCCAGCTAGCGANCCCCCCCCCAAGTACTTTCCACTTTCGAAATTTTTTATTAAAAAAAAACATCAACATAATTAAAATGTAATGAAACACCGTGACGTCACATATTGCCGGACACCCCCGACCCCCTGTCACACTTTCTTACACCTCCCCTCTCTGGAGCGTGACGTACTTTATGGACGGCCCCAAAAAGTCTTTGCTTGACTGTAATATATTATTAACTTTAATATCGAAAAAACTTTTAACATTCTTCATTTCATATATGTTTATTTTTTAACCTTGTTTCCGTAAGAAAGATAGTTTACTCTAAAATACTTTTTATTAGGGATGCAAAATTTACCTATTAATTAATCGATCAATCGTTATAATATTTGTAACTATTAATTTTTTTAAACTATTAATCGACACATCAGTTACTAATGTACTGGAAAAAAAATGGCGGCTGATAAGTATAAACTTATTTCCTGACGATTACACAAACATTTTGGTTTTAAACTATTGACTGCCGGGAATGTTCAAAATGTTGATAATGTATACTATTTTCATATCAGAAATCTTTTGCCTAACTTGGTTCTAACACTTCGCCAACTTATCACCCGCAGACCAAACATCCACTACAGTTTCAGAAACTTTTGTTGAGACAGTGTATGGGAACGATTGTTCAGCTCGGCTGGTTATACTGTCAATGTGACCCGTTCACCGATTGAACCAAATAAAGTCAACACACTTGTCTTTTTGGGTTATTAGTTGAAACAATTAAATAGAGGAGCCATTCCAGTGTTATTTCGATTTTCAACAAGTACGTTTCATAAATGTTAATTTTGATTTATGACACCATATATTTCAATTTTTGGCTTTACTCGAAATTAACAATTAATTAATCGTTAATTTTAAAAAAGTTAGCTATTAAATTTTAATTAATCATTAACACCCATTCACCCATACGTTTTATAATATATATATATATTTTTTTAAAAATTACCTTACTTTATTTTTTAATGGTACAGCTAATTCAGGTTGTACATCCACTCCAAATTTAAATTTTCGAATTGAACTAATGTCAATAATTGTCTGAAATATTTTTTAAGAAATATACTTTAGTCACATCTGACAAAGAGTTTTATTGTGCGCCATATTGGAAGCTCACTGATCAACGGAAATGGGGTCAAATTTCATTCACAAAATTTAATTAAAAAAATTAAGTAAGTCTTATAATCGATGGTCGTAGGGGGTCTCTTATGTTTCCATTAGAGCTTACTAGGGGCTGGTAGACTACAAGGGATAGTATTAAGGTCTAAAATACTACAAGGGATACTATTAGGGTGTAACATACTACATGGGATACTATTAGGGTCTAAAATACTACTAAGTATACTATTAAGGTCTAAAATACTACTTAGTATACTATTAGGGTGTAACATACTACATGGGATACTATTAGGGTCTAAAATACTACTAAGTATACTATTAAGGTCTAAAATACTACTTAGTATAGTATTAAGGTCTAAAATACTACATGAGATACTATTAGGTTAAAAAATACTACATGGGATACAATTAGGGTCTAAAATACTACACGGACTACGGACACAACTGTGGTTGATACGCTAAACACGAACTCATTGACATAAAATCGGTTACATGTAGCCAGACCAAAGCATTTATCTATTGTCTATACGTATCTAATTATTTTTCTCATCAGAACCACTCTGGGAGAAAAGCCAGAACCATTGCCGGGCCCCGGGAGTCTAAAATTAAGGCTCGAGCTCTGAAACACATGTGTTGTGTACCAGGATGTCACATTTACGAGAACCGCTTCTAGGCGCCAATATATCTTCTTACTATAGTAATTCCATTAGTCTGAAATACTGCCTACAACAGTGCCGTATAATCATGCATGATTCTATCATAGCTTGCCTGCCTTAACAATTATTGAAAAATTCAGCTCTTTAGATAACTAATATGTGTGAGTGTTTATGTGTTTTCTGAGGTGATGTGCCTGGGTGTGCATGCGTATGTGTATTAGTGTTAGAGGTGTGTGTGTGTGTGTTTGTAATGTGTATGTGTGTGCGTGTTTACCTGAGACTGATTATGTGAGTATGTTTGTTTGTGTATGAGAGTGTGAGTAAATGTATGTGTTGGTGTATTATGTATATTAAATATAAACATACAGAGACACAATCTTGGTGGTCTTAAATAATTATAGTGCAACTCGGCAGAGTCACTTATAAATAAGATGAAAACAAGTAATGAATTGAGAACCACTTTTCAGTTAAATTTATTTATAGTAGTTGACCTACTTGTTTAAATTGTTCGGAACAAAACCCAATCAATTTGAGGTTTTCCCGTGAGATTTAACTAAAGAATAGAACTAGTTGGGCGTACATCGAAGGAACGTTTTATTTTCAGTGTTCGCGTTTAGAGGAAACTATCGTGTTTATAAAGCTAAGTCTCATCTCTAGCCTCACCGACCCATTCATCATTTGCCCCACCTCATACAATGCCCTTCCCCACCTCATACAATGCCCTTCCCCACCTCATACAATGCCCTTCCCCACCTCATACAATGCCCTTCCTCACCTCATACAATGCCCTTCCCCACCTCATACAATGCCCTTCCCCACCACATATAATGCCCTGCTGATCTCGTCTTTTTCCCTTTCCCCATCCCATCGTATGCCCTAAACAATCCCACCTTATGCCATCCCAAACCCATCTTATAGCTTCGTAAAACCAGTATTATAGACTCCCCAATCCATTTGATGCCCTGCCACACAGCCATCTTTATGCTCCTTATTTACACGTCGATTGTGTTTCTGTGCACGCCGAGTAACGAACAGCCTTCGCCGGTACGACCGCTCGCCTCGGACTTAACGAATCATAATAGCATGTGATCACAGCTATTTGTGGCTTAGAAATAACTCGGTGAGATGACGTCATCGCAGGCAGAGACAATCTGCTGCGAATTAGGATTTATTGAAAGATCCCAGGGGTCCTCACGCCGCGCTCCAAGGGCCACATGCATCCACCTTTCTCTAAGTTATCAAAGTCCCCATACATAAAACATATCACCACAGACATCTACCTTTGTCTAAGTTATGAAAGTCACCAAACATAAAACATATCACCACAAACATCCAACTTTGTCTAAGTTATGAAAGTCCCCATACATAAAACTTATCACCAAAAGGTACTTAACATCTCCACGACGTACTCCGGGTCAACGTGTCCGTATCTCTGAGTCCCTGAGTCTTGGCTGTACCTGCAGTTCTTTCCTGTTTATGACGTCACTGATTTCATTGCGGAGTCCTCTCATTTTGAGTCCACTGGTTAAGACGCCCCCCCCCCGCCGCTCAGCTAAAATATTTTAGTGCAACGTGGCCCCCGAGGCCAAATAATCGCCCCCTGCTGACACAGAGAAATGAGAAACTGCACATGATGGTAAATGTGATTCGCTTCATATATATATGATGCTATGCAGATATGCGGCGGGCGGGGGGGGGGTGTTGGTCTATAGCAAATGTGAGATCACAGGTGTGAAAAGATCAATCTTGATCTGAACTTAGATCGTTGGCGTATGATGGCTAGACATCATTCCACAAGAGACCTACTTCAACAGGAGTGGCAGTATGAAGTGGGACTCCGCAATGAAATCGGTGACCTATGCGGCTCGTCAAGAGGATTTTTGTGGTCCGCCATTAAGCTTTAAAAAAAACGATAGTATTCATGAAATTCAGTCAGCTAGTACCAGCATACATTAAATGACATTGTTTTACATGCGCAAAATACTAAACGAAATAATATACGATTTAAGCTATTAAATACGGATGTAGTTATTGTCAGTGATTAGAGTAAAACGATTTCAGATGTATGAAGTATGTTAAGTTCACTTAGGTCGGGTTGTTTGGAAAGTGTGTGTGTGTGGGGGACGGGGGGGGGGACACAAAAAACCTCACTTCCCGGATTCTAACGAGCTGAAATTTTTCCATAGATCGAAGGTGCTTTGATTTAATTAATAATTTGTTCAAGCTTTCTCAATGTATCTCAATATAGCATGTTTTATGCACTAGTCTGACACACCCACCGTATTATATTTAACATGTTTTATAATATCGATCTGTAAATGTTTGTTCTAGCTTGTCACACGGTGCGCATTTTATCATATATAAAGGATTACGGTTTGTTTAATTATATTTGTCCATTCTTCAGTAAACACATGGGATTAATAATAAGTTTTACATTTCTTCGGAGGTTTCATCGGCTTCCTTAATATGGAAATTTTGAAATGTCACTGTTGCAAAGAAACAAAATTTTTTAAAAAAACCTGAAAACTAGTAACATTCGTATTTACACTCACTGCGCACGCGTATTGCTAGCTGCTCTAATGGGAAATATGAGACAAACTTTCGTTCATGGACATAAGCAAATCTCAGTCTGTGGAGGTGTTCTCACATTCTAAAATAAGGCCACCAAAATATCCGAGGCCCGCGGACCACATCCCCCCCCCCTCAAGCTTGCAGCTGTTCACGTAATCTTCTAATGATTTTCTATTATTAGAAAATTAAGTTATTTTAAAAAACGAGACATTTTCTATTTTAAATTATAATTTCTTGTGGAAAGAACAGTTGAATTTGAGATTCTTTTACTTTCAATTAACACTTGTTAACATCCATTTAAAATAACACAATAAAACACTAATATATTAGAACCGGACATTACGGTGTGCTATAGATCTGAATATATGGGTCTTATACTTGCCGGGTAGGACTGTCATAAAACAATCTATTGGTCTTCTACTTGCCGGACTTGCCGGGTAGGACTGTCATAAAACAATCTATTGGTCTTCTACTTGCCGGGTAGGACTGTCATAAAACAATCTATTGGTCTTCTAATTGCCGGGTAGGACTGTCATAAAACAATCTATTGGTCTTCTACTTGTCGGGTAGGACTGTCATAAAACAATCTATTGGTCTTCTACTTGTCGGGTAGGACTGTCATAAAACAATCTATTGGTCTTCTACTTGAAGGGGAGGACTGTCATAATTCAATCTGTTGGTCTTTTACTTGCCGGGTAGGACTGTCATAAAACAATCTATTTTTTGGTCTTCTACTTGCAGGGGAGGACTGTCATAAAACAATCTATTGGTCTTCTACTTGCCAGATAGGGCCGTCATGATACAATCTGTTGGTCTTCTACTTGCCAGGCAGGACCATCAGGATACAATCTATCTAGGTCAAGGTGTGTCTAAATATTGCAATATTAAAAAAAGGCTCAATTCAAGTTGCATACACAATTTTATAAAAACAATATCTTTAAAAATGATTTTCTTTTAAAGTAAATACATCATTTTAATTCTTGAAATCTGTGAAGTTATACTCTGAATAGAAATACATTACGGGATTTAAAAATAAACACCTTCACAATGGACACAGTAACATTATACAATGGACACAGTAACATTATAAATGGACACAGTAACAGTACACAATGGTCAGAGTAACAATAGACAATGGACACAGTAACAGTATTCAATGGTCACAGTAACATTACACAATGGACACAGTAACAAGTAGACAATGGACACAGTAACAGTATACAATGGACACAGTAACAGTACACAATGGACACAGTAACATTACACAATGGACACAGTAACAATACACAATGGACACAGTAACAGAAGACAATGGACACAGTAACAGTAGACAATGGACACAGTAACAGTACACAATGGACACAGTAACATTACACAATGGACACAGTAACATTACACAATGGACACAGTAACAAGTAGACAATGGACACAGTAACAAGTAGACAATGGACACAGTAACAGTAGACAATGGACACAGTAACAAGTAGACAATGGACACAGTAACAAGTAGACAATGGACACAGTAACAGTAGACAATGGACACATTAACAAGTAGACAATGGACACAGTAACAGTACACAATGGACACAGTAACAAGTAGACAATGGACACAGTAACAAGTAGACAATGGACACAGTAACAGTACACAATGGACACAGTAACAGTACACAATGGACATAGTAACAAGTAGACAATGGACACTGTAACAAGTAGACAATGGACACAGTAACAAGTAGACTATGGACACAGTAACATTATACAATGAACACAGTAACAAGTAGACAATGGACACAGTAATATTATACAATGGACACAGTAACAAGTAGACAATGGACACAGTAACAAGTAGACAATGGACACAAATAACAAGTAGACAATGGACACAGTAACAAGTAGACAATGGACACAGTAACAAGTAGACAATGGACACAGTAACAAGTAGACAATGGACACAGTAACATTATACAATGGACACAGTAACAAGTAGACAATGGTCAAAGTAACATTATACAATGGACACAGTAACAAGTACACAATGGACACAGTAACATTATACAATGGACACAGTAACAAGTAGACAATGGACACAGTAACAAGTAGACAATGGACACAGTAACAAGTAGACAATGGACACAGTAACAAGTAGACAATGGACACAGTAACAAGTAGACAATGGACACAGTAACAAGTAGACAATGGACACAGTAACA
>MUZC01001160.1:8660-19422 GCA_002072015.1 Radix auricularia | reverse complement strand
AAAAAAAAAAAAAAATAGAAAGTGTACACATTAGTATGTTAACATATTAGATTAATACATTTACTTACACAACCTTCATAGTAGAAAAACAGCGTATTACGCTATCAAAATTTTAAATTATATTTAATATCTTGGTCTATGGACAATATTACACAATTTTGTTGTCTTTAATCACGTATTGTAGTACAAAGATAATGTAGCACATTTATAATGATGGGTACATAATTTTTCAATATATTCTATTGAATATATTTTAATAGATTAAGAGGACCTTTACTTTCGTTTTTCTAACATGAGGTCTCTTCTTGTAGTGTAAGTACAGCCAAGGCCGGTTTTAGGTCACTGCAATCTTTGCGGCCGCAGTGGGCCCAGCGCGTTCATAGGCCCCCGCCTATCTTAATTTTCACTTATTATCCTTATTCATACCTTATCCGTACCCAAACTGGGTCCCGCGCAATCCTTTTCACACACTAAGCCGTTTAGGGCCCCGCAATTGCTAAGACCAGCCCCGTGTACAGCCATAAAAAACTGGATACTTTTTCTTTCAATATTGAACTTTCGTTATCAATGTCAATAAAGAAATTTTTTTGATGTTCAAATTCTTTCATTTAGTAGTTTACATTGTCGATTTATTATACACGAATATTTTCTTGCAAGGACATGCCGCTCATCATCGTGTTCTTTTATTTTACTTTAGATATACATCCATGGATGAAAAAATTTCTCCTTTAACTTCTTGCTCTAAAGATAGAACCACGTCTTCTGAATTTTCCTAACTCTTATTTTTTTCATTCTAACTCGGCGTTCAGCTGATATCTCCAACTATCTGTAACAACTTTCTGTTTTAGTACTTATCTTTGTTTCATGAAATGGGTTGCATTAATTTAAAAAAAAAAAAAGACTGGTTTCCATAAATTGAGATATCATAGAAAAGAGAAAGATTGCATTGAACTGAGTAAGATTCCAGCAACTGATCTTCTTTTACTAGCTACTTCTTCAGATGTCAATTGATTCCAGCAACTGATCTTCTTTTACTAGCTACTTCTTCAGATGTCAATTGATTCCAGCAACTGATCTTCTTTTACCAGCTACTTCTTCAGATGTCAGTTTTTACAAGACTCTGAACTTTTACAATATTATATCTCTTTCAAATTAATTAACTTTACTGACTCTGAACTTTTACAATATTATATCTCTTTCAAATTAATTAACTTTACTGACTCTGAACTTTTACAATATTATATCTCTTTCAAATTAATTAACTTTACTGTAGTGTTTATTAACGGAAAAATTTGAATATTTTTATGTTTTTGCTTCAAATATTTATAATTTTTTATTGAACAGACGAATTCAAATTATTTATACAATACTTTACTTGGATTGGCGTAACATTTATTTATGAATAACCGTATTTTAATTAAAAAGCAAATTATGTATCAAACTTTAATGCAATAAAAACAAAATAAATTAAATTTTATTAAGTGACCTTACAATAATTTTCTACTCGAAAGGTTAAGCACAATATTTGAAAACCTCGTTATGTAGATACCTGTTAGCTCATCATTCTGCGAATGTCAAAATTTGACGCAAAAACTGTCATGGCGATATTAATAGTACACATTATTCGGCCAAGCGGTGAGTTTTTTTTTGTTTTTTTTTTGGTGTGTGTTCAGTTTTCTAATAAAAGCGCCATCTGTGACGTGTACCGCTTAATTTTTCAAACAAATCGATACCATTTTTGAGCGATTTTTTTGGGTACGGTTTTGCGTTAGTTATTACGACTACTATATAACCAAACACATTTTAAGCCAAACCGTTAATTAAAACTCGAAATGAAGATTTTTTTTCCCTTTGGTTTCCCCCCTTCAGAATAAAAAAAGATGATTAGCGGAAATGAGTTTGCTTTTCAAATTCCCACAAATGCCGGACTCTAAATTTGTGCCACCCGGAGCCGACCGCCCTACCACCCCCCTCTAGCTACGCCACTGACTAGAACTGTAATTGTAACTATAATTATAGCTATCCGGCATCCTTCCATCTCGCGAGACGATGGTGCATCACCATTGGGTTGGGTTGCATTTTCTCGACTGGCTGTGCAGTCCTATCCTTGAGTGACAGTCTTTGCCACAGTTTTTACACACGAGTTCTGTGCTTCCAAATGTTTTGGCCTTTCTCCTAGCTCTTCTGTCTGCAGCCTCCTCCATTCTTCGCTCCTCGGCTACTATGACGCCCTCTTTGACAACTGTGCGCCATGTAGATCGGTCTTCTGCCTTACACTCCCAGTCGCTTGTATGTATTTTGGCTGCTTTCATGTCCCTTTGACAGACATCTTTAAATCGCAAGCGTGGGCGACCTGTTTTCCTCTTTCCTGAAGCAAGTTCACCATATAGGAGGTCCTTCGGGATGCGGCCGGGGCTAATTCTTTTGACATGTCCTAGCCACCTCAGGCGTCTTTCACTAAGAATTGAGAACATGCTTTGGGTATTGGCACGCGTTAGGACCTCACTATTAGGCACTTTGTCTTGCCATTTAATACCAAGGATGCGACGCAGGCATCTCAAATGGAAGCTATTAAGCTTGCGCTCTTGTGATGTATAAGTGGTCCATGTCTCGCTCCCATATAGTAGTGTACTGATGACACAGGCTCGATAGACGCACAGTTTGGTTTTCTCCGTTAGCTTGGTGTTTTGCCAGACCCGCTTATTTAGTTTAGCCATTGTTGCAGCTGCCTTGCCAATTCTGCTGTTTATTTCTTCTTCAATGGACAGTGTATTGGAGACCTTGGATCCCAAGTAGGTGAAGCTGCCCACAACCTCCAAGTTTTCATTATCGGTATTTATGGTAGGAGGAGGTCGAGCTATACCTATAACTTTAATTGTAACTAAATTATAGCTATAACTGTAACTATAATTTTAACTTTAACTAAAAGTATAATTATAACTGTAATTATAGCGCCCTAGCGTCACCCCCTCACATTAAGCGCCATCCCCAACCACCCAATTTCGTAAAGAAGATAGTTTAGCTTTGTTTACCACATCACACGCTCCAGTCGCTAAAATATTCGAGTCCTTCAAATGCGCAGAAACTTTCCATTAACAGGTGGTCGATCATAAAAATCACAGCTCTTAAATAAACACTAGTAAATAAAAATCAATACGAATTGGATGTCCAGTACCAAAAAATCATATATCGATTTCCTTTAACTTACAGAACATCTGTTTATGTTTCTCTTTTTAAAAATCTCAGCTTTCAATGGTTTCACTTCAATAATAGAAATAGAATCAATCACTGTCTCGCCCACACCAGCACCTATTGACGTTCAGATGTAAAGTATTCATCTCTGCTTGATGGAACACAAACTCGTTTTATTATCATTTCGGTGTCTCTGGCTAGATGGCCAACGTTCTGTCACGTCAATGGACGGCGGTTACTGTCACGGCTGTTACTGTCACGTTTGTTAGTGTCACGGCTGTTACCATCACGGCTGTTAGTGTCACGGCTGTTAGTGCCACGGCTGTTACTGTCACGGCTGTTACTGTCACGTATGTTAGTGTCACGACTGTTACTGTCCCGTATGTTAGTGTCACGGCTGTTACTGTCACGTATGTTAGTGTCACGGCTGTTACTGTCACGTATGTTAGTTTCACGGCTGTTACTGTCACGTATGTTAGTGTCAGGGCTGATACTGTCACGGCTGTTACTTTCACGGCTGTTACTTTCACGGCTGTTAGTGTCACGGCTGTTAGTGTCACGGCTGTTACTGTCACAGCTGTTACTGTCACGGCTGTTACTGTCACGGCTGTTACTGTCACGGCTATTACTGTCATGGCTGTTACTTTCACAGCTGTCACTTTCACGGCTGTTAGTGTCACGGCTGTTATGGTCACGTCTGTTACTGTCACGGCTGTTAGTGTCACGACTGTTATGGTCACGGCTGTGAGTGTCACGGCTGTTAGTGTCACAGCTGTTAGTGTTACGGCTGTTATAGTCACGTCTGTTAGTGTCACGGCTGTCAGTGTCATGACTGTTACAGTCACGACTTTTCGAGTCACGGCTCTTACTGTCAAGTCTGTTACTGTCACGGCTTTTACCATCATGGCTGTTACTGTCACGGCTGTTACTGTCAAGTCTGTTAGTGTCACGGCTTTTACCATCACGGCTGTTACTGTCACGGCTGTTACTGTCACGGTTTTCACTGTCACGGTTTTCACTGTCACTGTTGTCACTGTCACTGTTGTCACTGTCACTGTTGTCACTGCCACGGCTTAGTGCAAGAATGACAGATCCTTAGCGGAGCTACGTAATGTTGGGACACATTTTTATGGGATCCACTGAGATGTTAAGACGTTAAGACACTCGTAGTGTTAGTTACTGTGTCTTGTTAGACACTATGGTGTAACACTACCTCAACTATTTAACCCCTCGCCATCCGATCACAACTTTCTCACAGTGCGAGGATATTGAACCAAACATATCTCTTCAACGAAGCCTTGCATGTTTATGTTAGCATAATACAGAAACGGGATGTCCTTTTCCGGTTGGTGGGCCGCCCATGAGAGATGTAATCAGGGGCGTGGTTGGACGGCTCAAACATTCATGTATCCAATTATCGGTTTTGAGAGGATATTTTTTCTTTCCTGTCGCAGACGCGAGATTTGGACTCTGTTCGAGGTATTCTGGGGCTGTGTTCAGTAGAGTAAAGAGTGTATAGGGCTGTGAGATTGGTGTGGAGGGGGCGGGCTGCTGAAGTGCACCATGGGTCAGACATTCGGACAAGTTCTCGTTGGCTGAAAGCTTTTTGTAGTTGACAATGAGGCTGAATGTCTTGTGGGTATCAGTGGTTAGAAAGGTTTCTGACCAGTGGCCAGATTACTGACCAGTGGCCAGGTTTGTGACCAGTGGCCAGGTTTGTGTCTAGTGGCCAGGTTACTGACCAGTGGCCAGGTTACTGACCAGTGGCCAGGTTACTGACCAGTGGCCAGGTTTGTGACCAGTGGCCAGGTTTGTGACCAGCGGCCAGAAATTTTACCAGCGTCCATGTGGCCAATTTGGTGTTAAGGATTATAACATCTGAGGTAACGGTTGAACAGCCCCCATGTTTTGAGAAAAAGTCTGACAATATGAACTATGGACTATATTTGAATAGCTAGGAAGTATATAAAAGTGAGCCAGACTTTGCAGCCCGCTTGGTTGAATTATTTTATGTTATTGGTTGCTTTTTCTTCTGGTCTGAAATTTGTCAACAATATCTTGTGCATAACTATATTATTAATAATAATATTATTATGTTATATTGTGTTTTTGAAATCAAATACGACAAACCAATAAACAAAAAGAGCATTTCAAATATATAAACAAAATGACAACTTTGTTCTTTAAAATGCAGCTACTTTCTGAAAAGTCACTGTTGTCATTAAAATGAGCCGCCCACTTTACCCCCCCCCCCTGCTATTAAGTGACTGAGTGTAAACGTACATGTATGTTTATATGTGTGTGTGCTAATTTTAATTTAAAAAATCCAATATTTCCAATTGAAATATTCCACGATTCATTCCCCCACATTTTTTCGATAAGATTAATGTCATTTCTATATCTTCAACACACACTATCTCATGCGTTTTCGAAAACGAAAATAATATTTTCTCTTTCAAAACTGGACACATTTTGATACAAGCTGTAAAAAAATAAAAAAATAATTGCCCAACAGGAAATTGAACAATTCAGAATGTTCCATTGACCATGAACGAATTTCTCTTACTGATGTGCGAGCTGATTAGCAATAATCCGTTAAACCGATTAGCCACCGTCGCAGTCCAGTGACCCCATCGTCGTAAATTGACAACCATGTAGTAGCTTCCAAGGGAGATGAATCTTTGCCTCGACCCATTCTATTTATAGGACTAACTCCGAGCTCACAACAACAAACTGATGAGGAAAGTTTCACAGCATCCATTGTATGTGCAAACATTTAGATCCCACAGACAGATATTAGATATTATATCATCTTTATCAAAGTTTAATGCGCTGTAAGTCTAAACTGCTGCGCGTCGTTGGTGATACTTTAAATGGAACATTGCATATAGCTGGACTTGATCATTCGACATTGTCGTTAAATATTTCCAATTTTAATGACCACCTCAAATGAGAGTATTTGCTTTTATAGGGTTCTTCATTTCTAAAACTGGAAAACGTCATAAGTCATTTCGTAATGTTTTTTTTTTTTAGATTACATTTTAGCGGAACAAAGTTTTGAGGCATAAATACAGTCAAATCACTATGTTCTCAAAATTGTTAGCTTAGTAAAATTACGAAATTGTTTTGCAAGCCCAATAAGCTGTCTTAAATTAACGAAGAGTTAAAAATTAGCTGATATGATCAATCATTCTCAATATACCTACATTCACGTATTGACTCGTATCTTTTATTAATTTTTTAAAATGAATTTGTCCTTACAAAAGATAAATTTAGATATAATATTTCTTTTAATAGATTTCCGCCATATTATGAACATCCCTATTGTACGCTGTCCTTGTCCCTTCATAAAAAAAACAGAATGTCAGTAATTTCTGCCCAACACCATCCTCAACAAACAACAACAAACAAAACAAAAAAACCTATCAGCATAGCGTCCCGTGTTAACGAGGAATTTTTCTGAGCGCGACCTGAATATTTTGACGTGGTTTCCTGCGGCAGCTGCTGGAATCACGTGGATATTTGTTGACAACTCCGGCCTCTGTCATGTCAAACAATGGTGACCTTGTCACGCGGCCCCGGCCGTCAATGGACACTAACAGGCCCTTACTTCACACGAGTCCCTCAATTCTGGGTAAACAGGGGCGTGGCCCATGAGAGCTGAGTTTTGGGGGTTGGCTTGTGTGTGTGTTAATGTGTGTGTGTGTGTCGTAGATATATCTTTACACTTAAGTATATCTCCATGTTCTAGTTTCAGAATCTTGGCAACTTCACTTTAATTTATGGGGACTAATTGACTTTATGGGGACTAATTGAATTTATGGGGACTAATTGAATTTATGGGGACTTATTGACTTTATGGGGACTAATTGACTTTATGGGGACGAATTGAATTTATGGGGACTAATTGACTTTATGGGGACTAATGACTTTATGGGGACTAATTGACTTTATGGGGACTAATTGACTTTATGGGGACTAATTGACTTTATGGGGACTAATTGACTTTATCGGGACTAATTGACTTTATCGGGACTAATTGACTTTATGGGGACTAATTGACTTTATGGGGACTAATTGACTTTATGGGGACTAATTGACTTTATGGGGACTAATTGACATGTTGGTCTTATCTGTCATGACTGGTAGGTCTTATCTGTCATGACTGGTAGGTCTTATCTGTCATGACTGGTAGGTCTTATCTGTCATGACTGGTAGGTCTTATCTGTCATCACTTGTAGATTAACGAAGAATTAAAAATTAGCTGATGAGATCAATCATTCTCAATATACCTACATGCACGTATTAACTCGTATCTTTTATTAATTTTTTAATGACTTTGTCCTTACAAGAGTTAAATTTAGATATAATATTTCTATTAATAGATTTCCGCCATAATATGAACATCCCTGTTGCTATTACTTGTGTTATTTTGCGTGTAGGTAGAAAAATGGGTACTTATTATTTTTTGGAACACACTTGTATTTCTCTGGTGGACACATGTATTTCTCTGGTGGACACATGTATTTCTCTAGTGGACACATGTATTTCTCTAGTGGACGCGTGTATTTCTCTAGTGGACACGTGTATTTCTCTAGTGGACACGTGTATTTTTCTAGTGGACACATGTATTTCTCTAGTGGACACATGTATTTTTCTAGTGGACACATGTATTTCTCTAGTGGGTACATGTATTTCTCTAGTGGACACATGTATTTCTCTAGTGGACACACGCGTTTCTCAACTGAACAATCATTACTTTTGTTGTTTTACCAATTATAATTCATCTTACCCTCCAGATTTAAATGGCATTTTTCTCACACCTATAATAGAAAACGTTGTTCTCAGTTTGACCCATCAGCTAATCGGTTTGTGTTTGTGTTTCTCCGCGCCGTCTTGTCATCGATCAACAAGAAAAGGTAACCCGACCAACGGAAAAAAATGACTTTATGAAACGGCTCATTATAGGGCGTTACGTCAAAATATTGGTAGCCGCCCTCGCTCGACGCTCGAACGTTCGACAGAATCTCGGCGTGACGTGACCTCGAGGTATCCGAGAGCATGTTTCACAGCCACGCCACGAGGCGTAGTCGAGTGCCAGGGAGGTTTTCTCTTCATTCATGGCGAGGGATCTGAGGTGGCTGAGAACAGTGTTCTGTCTGGGGATATTTTAGAACAGTGTTCTTTCTGGGTATATTTTAGAACAGTGTTATTTCTAGGGATATTTTAGAACAGTGTTTTGTCTGGTGATATTTTAGAACAGTGTTATTTCTAGGGATATTTTAGAACAGTGTTATTTCTAGGGATATTTTAGAACAGTGTTTTGTCTGGGGATATTTTAGAACAGTGTTCTGTCTAGGGATATTTTAGAACAGTGTCCTGACAAGGGATAATTTAGAACAGTGTTCTGTCTTGGGATATTTAAGAACAGTGTTACGTCTTGCGGAACTTTTGAGAATATTCTGTCACGTGATGAGAATACAATTTTCTGACTGGATTTAACCAAATTTATCTTGGGTAAGTACCGTACAGTTCTCGATAGTAGGGTCATTTGACTATTAATCTGACCACAATTCGAACCAGTGGCGGTCATGAGAAAAGGTGGGGGATTGCGGTTTTATTTTTGTTTAGTTTTTATATGCTAATATACATATTTGTACGAGCTGTACGGACCATTTTTTTCTAGGTATGGGATTGAAACTGTTAGTATGTCCAGACTGAATCAAGCCAAAATGAAAGTCCTTCGATCTAAGTGCTGTATACTGTCTTCTAGACATTTTTGTTTCTACGTGTTTTGTCAGAGTATTCTACTACTAATTCTTGCCGTGTTTTGTCAGAGTTTTCTACTACTAATTCTTGCCTAATTGTCTTCAAAACTTATTCAACAGCATTGTTTCTGTTAACCCATCTAAGACTAATAGTCGTTGTATAAAATACTTATAATAGTCATTGTATTGAACTTAACTGTCCCTTAACCCGACGCTGGGTTGTTGGGGCACCATTTTGAGCTGCGCAATATGTCATGCCATGTGTCACGGTTCTGAGCTGCCTTCTGGGAATCGCTAAATGACAGGCCGGTCCACTCTTTGATATCTTCCTCCCATCTCTTCCTTGGTCTGCCTCTTTTTCTTCCTCCCTGGACTGTGTCTTATAAGATAATAATAATAGTCGTTGTATACGATACTTATAATAGTCGTTGTATAAGATACTTATAATAGTCGTTGTATACGATACTTATAATAGTCGTTGTATAAGACACTTATAATAGTCGTTGTATACGATACTTATAATAGTCGTTGTATAAGATACTTATAATAGTCGTTGCATAAGATACTCATAATAGTCGTTGTATAAGATACTTATAATAGTCGTTGTATACGATACTTATAATAGTCGTTGTATAAGATACTTATAATAGTCGTTGTATACGATACTTATATTAGTCGTTGTATAAGAAACTTATAAAAGTCGTTGTATACGATACTTATATTAGTCGTTGTATAAGACACTTATAATAGTCGTTGTATACGATACTTATAATAGTCGTTGTATAAGATACTTATAATAGTCGTTGTATACGATACTTATAATAGTCGTTGTATAAGACAATTATAATAGTCGTTGTATACGATACTTATAATAGTCGTTGTATAAGATACTTATAATAGTCGTTGTATAAGGTACTTATAATAGTCGTTGTATAAGACAATTATAATAGTCGTTGAATACGATACTTCCCCCCCCCCCAGCAATGTAGTGAAGCGTTAACGCTGTAGGAGATTTACCTCCTCAGAGCTTACAGTGAACACCGGTCATGCATGTCCAAACTGATTTTAAGTGGAAAAACGTTTCTATGGCAACTTGGGTCATTAGAGTGGAAGTTGTCCATTAGTTGCATTGTATTTTAGCAACGGTGTTTGGTTTCTATGGCAACGGTGTTTTGATTTCTATGGCAACGGTGTTTCGGTTTCTATGGCAATCAAGCTAGAGCTGTGCATCAGATATAAGACAGCTACAATAGTGGTCAATATAGAAAGTATTAGGAATGGCTACTCTGTGGTTAGTACAGAAAGGTTTTGTGATGGCTCTTCTAGTGGTCAGTACAGTAATTACTGGTGATGGCTACTCTAGTGGTTAGTACAGAAAGTATTGGTGATGGCTATTTTAGTGGTACACTAAATGTACACTATCTTAAGTATTCATAATCTGCAATATAAAAAATAGTATTCATAGTCACAATTGTATACGGCAGTATTCATAGTAAGAATTATATATAGTTGTATTCATAGTCAGAATTGTATATGGAAGTATTCATAGTAAGAAATATATCTAGCAGTATTCATAGTAAGAAATATATCTAGCAGTATTCATAGTAAGAATTATATACGGCAGTATTCATAGTAAGAATTATATACGACAGTATTCATAGTCAGAATTGTATATGGAAGTATTCATAGTAAGAAATATATCTAGCAGGATTCATAGTAAGAATTATATACAGCAGTATTCATAGTAAGAATTATATACAGCAGTATTCATAGTAAGAATTATATACAGCAGTATTCATAGT